>JAIUZE010028223.1:0-11418 GCA_022085475.1 Heliosperma pusillum
CACGGGAAATAGTTAAATGATGATCGGTTAAAAACCGTAAAAGTTATTCTTTAAATTCCGAATAACTTCAAAATAATTATATTAAATTATGATAAATCATAATAAATCTTAATAAAAATAAATTAAAAATATTATTTTTTTTTAATAAAATTTCGGTCTTCAAACTTACAAGGCGAGTCGGGAAAAGTCAACGGAAGTCAAAGTCGACTTAAAAGTCGAGAAAAGTCAAAAATGACTTAAAAGTCAATAAAAGTTTAGGACGACTTAAAAGTCAAGAAAAGTCAATGACAACTTTAAAAAGTCAAGAAAAAGTCAAAGACGACTTAAAGTCAAGAAAAGTCAAAGATGACTAAAAACGGGATTTTCATGAAATCTCTCAGAAATTCCAAATACGAACTCGGAATTTCAAAATACGACTCGAAACAATAAATTCTATTTTAAAAACTTAAGTCTGCTGAAAAGTGTTAGTAAATATTTTTACTAGAAAAATTGGGTACTTTTCGGGTTGTTACAGAATGTGTCATGGACTTATGGCCCATGGGACATGTTTTAACACGTAACAATGAAATTTTACTTGGGAACTTGGACGATCACTTACATGTGCGTCGTATTATCTTGATTTTGATAACTTATGTTTTATTATGAGACGTCATAAATTCAAGGCCAATGTATCGTAAATATAATATGTTGGGTTGCTCCAAATTTTAAAAATCAAGTGGTTAAATGTAAAAATTCATTACTATTAATAATTTTACACTCATTTCACAGTTATCTATAACCATTCTCTTTTGATAGAATATGAGATAGTTTAATATAGTATAATCCGTATGTATTTCCATTTTACGAGTAATAATAGTCAAACATCAAGAAATAAGGGAAGGTACCCAAGTCAAACAATTTTCTAATAACTTCAGGTTTTCACTCTCTGATTATTGTGGATTAATTAGTCGAACATATTTACGCTTAGCAAAGTTTTTAAAACAAGCCCGTACATTTTTTGTACGGGTATAAAACTAGTATGTAGAAGAGCAAAGTCAATTTGATTTATAAGCAAATTGCTTAGTAGTTAGTTTTTTTAATAGACATAGGGTAAGTATATATCGAAGAAAGTATCTAATAAAATATACGGAGTATGTTTCAAAAAGCAAAATATTTAAATTACTGGAGATGATGTATCAAATAACGAAATATTAAAACACAAATTCTCATTTGTGACGGACCGATTGCGACGGGTCAAATCCCCCTCACAAAGAGCAAGTGAGGAGCAAGTGGGGTGCAAATGGAGCCCCCCACTTGCCTTGCTACTTGCTATTTGTGAGGGGATTTGACCCGTCGCAAGCGCCCACTACTACAAAAACAGGCTATGACAACGGTTAAAAACCGTTGTAATATTAAAAAGCGGACGTTGTTAAAGCCTCCGTTGTTAAAGGTTTTAACAACGGTGCCGATTTAATGAAAATACCGTTGTGAATAGTTTTAACAACGGTAATAAGTCGTTGTTATTACTAGATAACTGTTGTTAAAACGTGTGAATAATTATGGTGGGAAAGATACGAGAACGGTTCTATGAAATTAAACCGTTGTTAAAGGTATGATTAATTTTGGTGGGAAGGATTATAACAACGCTTTAATTTTTCAAACCCGTTGTGAATATTGTTAATTACAACGGAGTATAATAAAGAAGCCGTTGTGGAAAGTTTTAATAACAACAGGTATTCTATAATACACCGTTGTTAAAGGTATGATAAGTTTTGGTGGGAAATATGTTACAACGCTTTTAATGAATTTTGAAAAACCGTTGTTATTATTTTTATTATTGTTTTTGAAAAAATTGTAATTTGTTCCCCTGCCACTAGTGAAAATCCTGCATAAATCAGCAGCAGTAGCAGCAGCACGCATAAACCAATTTCAGAAGCAGCAAAATGATATATCTATATATAAATCAGAGCAATTCATGTACAGGGCAATTCATGTACATGGCAATTCATGTACAGCAGCAGCAAAATGATATATACAACCAAAATGATCTCTTTCAGAGCAATTCATACTTACAACTTGCTCTAATTAATGACTTCTACAAATTAAAGTTCCCTATCTGCTTCCAAAATAATCTAAGTTTCATTTATTCTTTGTTTGTTCAAGGACGTATTTGCCCAACAAGTCCCTTACCTCGTCTATATTGTGCTTAGTGTACTCAGGGACATGTGGCGTGTTGATTGAATACTGCGGATAAAACAAATAAAAGACATCGATCAGTAGGGTAACAACAGTATAGGCATATCATACATAATTAGCAACATCGATCATATATATATAGCAGAAAAGATATCAGCTCTAATGAAAAAAAGTAAATAATAGCTACATTAAACTACTAACTCTTTCTGGAATGCTGATATATCTTCGCCTAATAATCTCCAACATGAAACGACAAACGTAGTATCCACATTGGATGCTATCCGGCTGTTTAGGGACCTATTATTACATAATAAACGAAGAGACGAGAAGGCAATTACCAATTAGTTTAATGCGTAATTAAAAAAGACAGATGTATATGCGTAATTAGTTTAATACACTTAATTATTAAGGTATTGTATTTGCGCGTACGTACCCCTGTTATCGTAATAAAAGTAGGGCCATCATCAGAATATTCTGTCGGTTGATCGCCGGTTGCTCTTTTCTTCTCAAAGGCCCTTTAAAAAAGGAAAGAGGCCGAAAGTCACATAAACTTACTTAATAATAATAAATGAAACTTAATATTATATGTGCCAAATCATCATCAGTATTATAAACTTACTTAATAATCAACATCTTAAAGGTCTCGGATGGTTGTCTATGCAAAGAGTCCAACCAAAATACTTTCTTCGTGGTCGGATTGATCGCTGCTAGCACCCAATGTCTCCTAGAGATCGAGAGACACATCATTATTAACAAGCACAACATGCATCATAACCAAACATATAAAACTGCAATTGTATTTGGAATCGTAATATTAATTATATATTACCCGGCTTCATTATAAGGGGCAAAAATGAGCTTATTGTTTTTCGCCAATTCCCCAGCAATATAATTTACACGTTCTTCATACGAAAACATCTCGATATGCATAGATAAAACATTTGGGCACATGAATCCGTATTGAGGAAGTGGATTATTGGTCTCGGCGGGGATCACAACCGAGTTCAAGTACCTACATGCCGGTTTTAATTCCGATATTATAAACACTATATCTTACTTAGTCAGAATATTAGAATACTACATGATTTAATTTATTAAGAAACTTACTTCATCCAAACATATAGGTGTTGGACATCAATCTCGTCAAGGCCAGCCCAAACTGCTAGCGTTTCCCAATCTAGCATTGCTTGGCGTTCTACCCCTACAATATCATTCTCGAGCGGAATAACTATTAATTGCTCGCTTGCTATGCGTCTCTCAGCCTCCTTATAAAGCTCCAGCATCGCCACCGTTCGTACTTTTTCCATGTAAACGTTCCCATGAATTTAGTACTGGATAGACTCCTGACCTCTTTCAGCTTGGGGAAATGATGCGGTGTGCTACCTTTCACAACCTACATGTGGCTAACTAAATTAAGTTGCTCTTTCAATGATGAGGCGATAGTAGAACTTAAAATATAAAGAGAGTTGATTAAATACCTCATCAAGTTGTTGTATTGACGAGGTAGTAGAAAGATTATTGTCTATCGAGTTAGACTTATCCATGTTTTTTGTTACCTACAAAACAAAAATAAAACATAGTATAAATTTCACTATTTATGAAGGTGATGAACAAAGACAAAAGGCGGGTTAAATTAGATGTATTTTTCTAACCCCGTCTACATTCTGTTGAATTTTACAATCACGAGCCAAGAAAATGTGGCTTTGAGGCCATTGGACAAAACATTTAACCGCATCTGCCAGTATTACTATGTCGTCGCGGACTGGGACGGGCAGTTTACGGGTTCCATAGCCCTTCACGACTCCCACTATCCCCACTTTTGCATGCTTCGGCAAGAGTGTACGCCATGAACCAAGATGGTTTCCGCTGAGTCCTTGGGCTTTGGGTATACGAAACCCCGAGCAACAATCACATTCTCTTTGAATGAAGGGTCGGCGAGACGAACAACTACCCGCCTTTTTGTGGCCTGAAGAATACACATTATTTACTAAATACCAAAATATAATAGATATCATAAATGATCTATATTGAGTATATAATGTAAAGTTAGTTACAAGTATTTATTGTTGGTGGGTAGGCTATTATACTTGAACATGTCCAGACCAGATTTAGCACTGACAGCATATACTAACTTCTTATATTCTACATACCTCCTTATTGTCACCCGTCTTCTCAGCCGGCTCCTCAAGTTGCGTCCCCTTTTCAGAGTTATTTACCTTATAAAATTAATTAACCAATCAAAGGCATGCAATGGCTGCTGGAAAGAACAAATGCAGAGGTTCAAAATGGTTAAGTCGTATTTACCTTATCGGCTTGAGGTATCAAAACCTCAGCAGCATTAGGTACCTCACCCGTCTCCTCAAGTTGCGTCCCCTTTTCCGACTCATTTACCTAATAAAATAAACCAATCAAAGGCATGGCTGCTAGAAAGAACAAATGCAGAAAAAAAAAAATCATATTTACCTTATCGGCTTGAGGTATTAAAACCTCGACAGCAGTAGGTACCTCACCCATCTTCTCAGCCGTCTCCTCATGTATTGGCAAGGTAGCAGTAGTGTCTGCCTCTTGACAAATCTGTTGCACTACCTCACCCTTTTTAATGACATCCTCCATCATCTTCAATTCTTCTTCGGAAGGCTTGCCTCCAGAATTCATCTTCAGTATCACGGAGGCCAATAACTGAACCTGCACGCCCAAAATGTAGAATCAGCAATTTGTTAAAACAATAACATGTGAATTTTAAATGACAATAACAAATGGTATACGTACCATGTCAGCCTTCCCCTTATTTTTCTTCTTCTTGTTCGAGCTAGTTGTCCCATAATATTTCGTGACTCCGACATGTAATGGGACGCCCCTCAATCGACCTGGATGCTCGGGACGGCCGATCGCTCTAGCAAGAACGTCGTCACGACCACTCGGAGTGAATTTCCCTTCCGCAACCTCCTTCAGAACATTCTCCTATAATATATTAAATAAACTTAATTTAATTTTTGTTACTAAAATAAATAGATAGTTAGACATACAAGAATTGAACAATAAAGTTATTAAAAACCCGTCTTAATAAAAATAATACTTACTATGTTGGCCAAGACTTCCTGATCATATTCGTTACATGTTCGGGATCCTTTAGGCGTGTGCCCTTCTTTATAAGTTACGTGCCGATTCAAGTCGGTCACACCTTTTGACACCTACACGTTAACTCAAAAATAATATATGTATACATGTATATCAAGTCCAAGTATGATTAAAAAAATCTAATATATAGATGCTACTTACGAGATTTTCTTCTATCAATCTGTAACCGCCTCGAGAACCATAATATACCCCCCGCTTCTGTGAGATGTTAGCACGATTTCTGGCGCTAACGCTCTTCAAATCATATAAAATCGCAAGTAGATGAGACAATTAGAAAATTATAGATACAAGTAGAGTTTTAGAAAAATGTAACCTGAAACTTTTAGAAAAATGTAACCTTAAGTAGAGTTTTACAAAAATGTAAACATATGACATGGATACTTAACCGAAACTTTTCAGTAGCTCGTTTCGCCTTATAATTATCCCATTGTTGCTGAGTGATGTGGGGGTACTTTGTCGGTGGGCTCTTATGCATCTGCCCCGTCTCCTTGTCCACATACAAGTGTAATTTGGCAAGGTCACACCTCCACTGCCTTAAGACTGCCGCTGCCTTACGTAATAGATACTTATCATGGCAGTCTGGAATATCGAAAGCTTCCTGCATCATCATCATATATACTAATAAGCGGCTGTCTAATATCATACCTTTACACGAACCTTTATACGGCTTCCTGCCTTATGTAATAGTAACTTATGCAAAATAAAATGGTGTTTAGCTAAAGATATTATCATACCTTTATACGTTTTAAGAGTAAGTTCTGCAATGAAGGATTTATATTCCTGAAATCATCTAAATCTATAGGCACAAACTGTTTGGTTGTAACTCCAATCCAAGTGGCTAAATGGCTAGCATTTGGACCAGTAGGAACACCTTTCACACTCCATTTTATTTCCATCGGCGTTTTTGCCGCTATAGCTGCAAGGGCTGCAGAGCACTTCGAAGCACCCCTCTCACCAGGCTTATCCCCCTTATCATTGTTTTCTACTCTTTTCCGTTTTCACCCATGATAATCCTAAGACACTAAGACCTTCAAAAGAAATGAAATAGTAACGGAACAGAGTCATGCATACAACGATTCTAAAACCCTAAGACCTTAAAATGAATGAAATAGTAACTGAACAAATAAAGAGTCATGCAGAGATTCTAAAACTCTAAAAACTTAGAAAGGAATGAAACTAGATGATAAAGAGAACGATAAATAGAAAATGAAAACAAAAAGATGAACTTCAATCTTAAAACCCTAAAGACGAAACACAAAAATTACCTGATAAAGAAAATGAGAACAGGGTGATGATAAAGAGAACAGGATGATGATCACGAGTACGAGGAGGATGATGATGATACTAAACAAAAAGATTTGTGTTGTAAACGAGGATGATTGTAAACGAGGAGGATGATGATGATAATGTACGTGTGTAAAATTTACTCTATAGGATTGTAAATTATTTTTTATTAAGAGAAACTAAAGGGTTTATTAAGAGAAACTATTGACAACGGTTATCCTACAAACCACCGTTGTTATAGAGTAATAACAACGGTTAAATAACACCCGTTGTAGAAAGTAATAACACTAAGACAACGGTTTATTTATTATAAACCGTTGTTGAAAGTAATAACAACGGTGAATTTCTAAAACACCGTTTTTATAGATTATGTATATTTTTTTTAATTTTTCAGATACGCGCGCGCGGTATTAAAATTTGAGGCACGAAATAAACTCATTAACTTTGCTCTAAATTAATTTATTTAACTTTGCTCTAAATTTAATTTAATTTATTTTACTTTGCTCTAAATTTTATATTATAGGCGTAAGTTACGTTTAATTATTAGCTCGGATCGGGTTTGGCCTGGGAATCAATTCCAATCGGGTTAGATTCGGCGGGTTTGTAATTAATAACTTTATCGATCGGGTTAGTTATTAATTATTTTTAGTTTTTGGTTCAATTACTATCGAAGCGAGCTGATGAGGGTCCTTTCGGCTTTCAATTCGTGCCTGTTTCGGGAATGATTATAATTGGGCGGGTCGTCGATAATTTCCGGGTCAAGCGGATGTGGTATATATATATCGAGTCTAGATAGGGATCCTCGAATCGGGTCATTTTCTTTTTAATTAAGGAACTGGTTATTATAATTATCATGCATCACTAGTTAACCTGAAACTGATCGATCGGGTGGCCAGGCCAGCAGTTACGGATCGGGCAATCCACTATATATCTAGAGCAAGTAGCTACGTACTTCAATTCGGGTCGATCGCTTTTGGGCCGGGTCGGGGGCACGTGTCATTATTAATTACCTCGTATATATATATATATATATGTACTACGTACTTATTGCAATAATATTGATGATAACTAATATAATAGTGATGATGATATATATATATATAATAATAATTAAATGATGATGACTTCCGGATCATTAATTAACGACGCTCGTACTACAATTTGCAATAATAACAGATTCATCAATGTTTCCCAAATTAAATAATGATGATATATATATATATATATATATATATATTATATATATATATATATATATAATATATATTATGGGTGTGGGAAATAACTGTTTACATCCCCTTAAAATTTAGGATTATAACAAAATTATATAATATGAATTGCAAGTCATTAATACGAAAACGATATAAAATATAGAGAAAGCGAATTTAACCTTTGGTCCTAGCAAAATTCGGCCTAAGAACAGATATCAACACAGATATCCTCATAATCGTAACACCCAAGACTGATTGAGATATGCCCTTGTAATTGCTAGAAAAAGAATTAAAAGTTACAGTTAACTTTTTATTATTTTGTGTTTTGTGTGAGATGGAGGCACAAGTTGAGAGAATAGAAATTAGGTTAGAATTTTTTTTCCCCTCTTTTGTTTTCACGGCACAACTAAGGAAAAATAAGGGATTATTTTTCTCTTATTTAGTTACCTCTTTTGACCGAAATACTTAGAGTGTATCTGGACTCTTTTTCGGTTATATTAGCTTCCATTTAATATAATGTTATACATATTATATTTGTCTAATATGTTGTCATACATTAATAAGGTCCATTACAACATTTTGCAGTAGATATATTAATATAACAATTATTATGACAATCGTATAATATATACTTTAATTATAAATATCGGTATATCTATAATCCTGCTAATTAAATATAACTGTTTATGTTTAATTACGAATTAACATTTTAATTCGTTTAAGCTCACATTATATACAACAATTAAATATAACATTTTATATTCAATTTACGAATTACAGTTAATTCGTCTCAGCTAAATTTATTTAATCATTATTAAATAATTATATCATCATCACATTGACTAACCTTTTAGTCAAAAACACCGACTAACCTTTTAGTCATTTAATAAGGCATCAATATGATTATTTTCTCAAATAATCACATCTCTCAATCACATCCTTTAGGTGTGACTTTTAGGGACCAGTTGATCACCGCCATCTGTATGACGATAACGTCAAACTTATCTAGCAAGCCAACCGTTATCGATAAACGTTAATCAACTGATTACAATACAAAGTATACCCTGTGAACCTACAGAGATTTATTTATGTTATTGCACTAACTGTGGAGGACACTGGCTCCAACAATCTCCCACTTGTCCGTACAAGTGTATGTGCGATAACCGATTCTCATATCCATAATAAATTTCTCCCACTCAATGTAAACCAATTTGCAAAGTCCGTATTCACAAAGGTCGTAGTTTACAAGTGATCAGTATCAAGAGTGGTTTCCCCGACTAGAGAGTAACTTAACTGATAAACGAATCTTTATTCGAGCATGGCCATGCATTTCAGTTACAGCTCCTCGAGTGGCCCTGAGAAATAACATATCCTGATAAAGGTTGGATATTTTCTTCAACTCGAATCTTGCAGATACAATCGCAGTATGAAATGACCCAGTGAAAATCTACTTAGCCTCCTGTTACGGTCGACCATGAGAAAGAAACCAAAGTCACCCAAAAACTGCCTTTATCTCAAGAGACAGTCGATAGTCAAAAGAATCGACTCGAGGAACACTATGGATGTCCTATCCACGACCTGGCACCTAATGTTCCGAAACATTTAGGACTCCATAACGTCGTCACAAAATGTCCTGCGCAGTATCATTATAACTCGCATCTATGATCGATCAGTCAACAGTTTGACTTATGGCTCGTTGAACCCACCATCAATCGACGTCACAAAATAATTGCCAGAGTTATCAGCTCATGTAGGCAATTACGGACCCAAAACTAATATAATGTAATTCAGTTCACTTTGTGGTGTTCAATGTTGTCAGTACAACCCACATGAAAAACAAAATATAAAACAAAAACGATGATTTCATTAATAGTTTTATGAAAAAGATACAGGTGTCTAATCCATACAAAACAACTAATACAACTCAGGAACACGCTTAATTCCCATGGAAATAACGTGCCCTTCATGCTTATCATATCTTAAAGGTTTAGTGAGAGGATCTGCAACGTTATCATCCGTAGCAATCTTGTCTATCACTATCTCCCTTTGCTCCACGTAATCTCGGATCATGTGAGCCTTCTGTTGTACATGCCTAGACTTGTTGCTGGACTTAGGCTCCTTAGCCTGAAGAATGGCAACCCATTATCACAATAGATGTGATCGGCGTCAATCCGAACTATGAACTACGGTTAGTCCTGTAAACTGCCGCATCCAATATATCTTCCTTTCGCATCTCTAAGCAGCATAGTACTCGACTCAGTCGAGAATCTGGACTACTATACATTTTTTGGAGCTTTTCCAGCTGACCGCAGCGCCATTAAGAGTAACAACGAATCCAGACTGAGATTTCGAGTCATATCGATCCGTTTGGAAGCTAGCATCTGCGTGACCGATTGCGCATAGCTCAGTGTCACCTCCATAAGTCAATACCCAATCCTTAGTCCTCCGTAGGTACTTAAGGATATTCTTGACAGCTATCCAGTGTGTTTCACCTGGATTGCCTTGGTAACGACTTGTCATACTCAATGCATATGCCACGTCTGGACGTGTGCATATCATGGCATACATGATCGATCCTATAGCTGATGCATAAGGAATCCACTCATGCGCCTCGACCTCTTCCGATGTTCTTTGGTGCCTGGCTTTGACTCAAATGCATCCCGAGACCATTGGAAAGGTTCCCCTTGTCTTGGAGTTGGTCATGCTGAACCTCTCAAAGAATCTTATCTATATAAGAACTATCCTGACTGAGTGAGTAACATCCCAGTCCCGTGAATCGATCTCTGTAGATACAGATCCCTCAAAACTCTTTGTGCTTCACCCAGATCTTCATCTGGAAATTGGTTTCTTTAACCAACTTTTACCGAAGTTAGAGATGTATGTCATTCCAATCAAGCAGTATGTCATCAACATACAATATTAGGAATACATCATTGCTCCCACATAGACTTGATATATAAGCATTGTTCCGCTCGACCGATCGAGTAAATCCATTCTCTTTTATCACCTGGTCGAAACGATGATTCCAACTCCGAGAAGCCTGCTTAAGTCCATAGATGAAACGCTTAAGCTTGCATACCTTCTTAGGATTTTTAGGATCAATGAAACCTTCGGGTTGTACCATGTACAACTCCTCCTCCAATAACCGTTTAAGAAGGCGGTTTTCACATCCATTTGCCAAATTTCATAGTCATGAAAAGCGGCAATCGCTAAGATTATCCGAATGGAACGCAGCATAACTACGGGTGCAAAAATTTCATCATAGTACAATCCTTGCACTTGAGTGAAACCCTTTGCCACTAGTCGTGCCCTTGTATGTATCTGGTTGTCCTTCTACAGAATGCTTTATTTTATAAAGCCTTTTGCACTGAAGAGGCCGAACCTTATCAGGTAAGTCAACCAGATCCCATACGTTATTCTCATACATAGAGTCCATCTCGGATTGCCTGGCTTCAAGCCATAGCTTAGAGTCGGAACAGGTCATGGCACCTTTATAGGTAGCGGGTTCGTTACTCTCTAGGAGTAAAACGTCATCTCTCCCATTCTCCTCGACCATACCAATGTATCTTTCTGGAGGAATGGAGACTCTACCCGACCTCCTGGGTTCCTC
>JAIUZE010028224.1:0-16440 GCA_022085475.1 Heliosperma pusillum
ATAACGTAGTCCCTACTTCAAAGATCTATCACAATTTATTGTGATAACAGTGGGGCTATTTTTCAGGCAAAAGAGCCCAAGTCTAGTAACAAGTCTAGACATGTACTTAGGAAATATCATGTAATTAGAGATTACGTGGCCAGAAAGGAAATTGACATTTGTAAGGTTGGGACAGATGACAACATTGCTGATCCTTTAACCAAGCCTTTATCAAAGGCTAAGCATGATGGTCATGTCGTCACAATGGGATTGAGACGTGTACCAGAATTCCTTTAGATTATGTAATATGTAATAATTGAATGTTGTTTTAATTACTTCATATATAATAATTGCATTCATTGTTCGAGTTTCATTATAAACTCTTTGATTTAGTTTGACTAAATTTAATACTTTGTTTATCCGAATAGATTGTAAGACAATGTTGGACCCTATTCAAGTGAATAGGACGAACTTAGTATTTTGTCCCTAGTCACTCAATGAGGTGACGTCTCGAAGTGACTAGATTGTAAGTCGATCGATGGTTGGTTCAACACCATGGGGTCATGGAGATGACTGGTCGTTTACATAGACAGACTGTATGACACTCTGTCGGACAGTGATATTGTAGAGACCCTTAAATCAATTATTTGATGCATGGTCGTGGCAGGGTCTTCTATCTTATTCCTATGAGTCGATTCTTTTGACTGGCGACCGTCTATCTGAGTCGGTGCAGTTTCCAAATGGTTTTTGTTGATGTTCTAGGTCGTGCCGTAAAAGGAGGCCGATGGACATCTTCTGGATCATAGTGATCTGCATCATACAGAGTAGTTGAATCAACAGGAATTGTCCACCCACGTTGGGTACAAACATATTTAGGCCACTCGAGGAGAAGCTACTGTAAATGCGTGGCCACGCTCGGAAAAAGATCTATGGTAGATTTTCCGGTCAGACAGTTACTCTCCCTATCGAGAAAACCACTCTAGATATAATCAATCGCAAGTGCGACCTGAAAGACACCTTGTGTTAAGTGGGAGATGTGATAAAGAGACAAGAGAATTGGTGACGCACACTTGTGTCAGACAAGTGGGAGATTGTTGGAGTATGTGTCCTCCACAATAGTGCGCCACATAATAAATCTTATTATGGAATATAATTGGGATAATTATTGACTATATATATGATTAGTCAGTTGATTAACGTAAATCAATAACGGTTGGCTGACTAGAGTTTGACGTTATTGTCGTTTGACGGCGGTGATCAACTGATCCCTTTCGGTCACACCTAAAGGATGAAATCCAAATAATTACTAATTATTTGTATACGATACAGTTAATTAGTACATTACATATATTCGATATGTACGAGAGTTAATTGTTAGAAATTGAGTTAAGAACTCAAATTCGATTAAGTTTATTTTTCAATTATGCGATAATTGACTAATAAATTTATATCTTATTTTAATATGATTAAATAATATTTAACTTAGTAATTAATCGTTAAATTACTAAATTAGTTGAGGTTTTGAGATAGAGGTAATTAGTTAATTATATTTACAAGGAGTTGTAAAATAAATTAACTAAGCATTGTGGGACCCATTATATATTGATATAATAGTAAAATATTACTTAAAATGTTAAGTACATATTATTTATTTATTTGTATCTAATAATTATTATATGATCAAATTAACACTTAATTATACAAGATAATTAAGCATATGATTAATAAGTATTTGTGGGACAAATATCAAAAGTCAAAATGGACTATTTTGAGCCATGTGAGAGCCGGTCATGGTAGTAGTAGTAGTAATGATATTTGTTCTTGTTTATGCAAATAAGCAACCTTATGATAATGACATATCATGCATTCCAAATCATTACATACACTACCATACTCTACTACAATTACATGTGAATTAAATAACAAAAAATATCAAGCCATATGGACTACATGGTCCGGCCATATGCTTATAAAATGAACAATGGTTGTTCATTTTTCACTTACATCATTTTGTGCTTAATTAACACTTCTCTCTAAAATTCATCCTCTCACTAAAACTCTCATAATACTAATATTCTCTAAGTATTACTAGTGTAGTAATATATATTAATATTAGTAGCATAATATCTATCTTATTATCTAGTTAATAATAAGGGTAGATTATTTGGTATCATCTTGGTGCAACTTGAAGGAGGTCTTGTAATTTGGAGATTGTTCTTGTTCATCCATATTAATAGCTCAAGAATAACAAGAAGGAGTTCTTGTTGTGCCCATATTATTTCCATATCAATGTGAGGAAATTTCTTCTTTTATATAAATGTCTTTATATTTGCATGCATGTTACATAGATCATTAAATACTAAATTAACAAGTAATTTAGTAACTAATTAGAGGAGTCTAATTAAGGTCTATGAACTTTCACAAGCGTGGTAGCCGTAATGAACACGAGGTTCATAGGTGCTTCAATTAGTAAGGCTAAATCTCAATTTCTTTTAAGTCATGTGAGAGGTCTTGTCAATTTAGTTACTAATTCCCTATAAGCGAACTAAGTCGGTGAATTTTGAATAACTTTGAATTGACAATCGCGAAATAAAAATGAATGTTGGCGATTTTGGCATGAGCAAAAAAACATAAAGCAAGCAAATAATAAATCCTATTATAGCCACCTAGCTAATCTAATTAACTAGACGATTACAAAATCGGAAACCAACTCCTTGGCCCCTTGCCTCTTCACGGTACACGCTCCAAAAAGGCACCGTCTTTTGGAACACCGACTTCGGGATTCTCCGTCTTCATAATAATTAATTACAAAAAGATACAAATAAAATTCCTATTATACATTTGATCTAGAAATAAAATTAAATTATTACAAACGGCGATACGAGATCGCAAATAAAATTACAACCGAATCGGTATTCCCTTACATTACGGTTAATACCGATTAAAATAATCTAGGCCATACTAGGTACAACTTGCATTAAAAATTAAATAAATGACATTCATTCATTCAACAATAACAACATAAATAAAATGCTGTAAAAATCTTGCCAAAATCGCCCTTAATACTTATCATGCTCATTCTACCTCGGTTTTATGGATTTTATCGATTTTTAATAATTAAAAATCAATAATCAACACTTATATCGTATTTAACCTCAAACCAAAATTAGTCCCCACTAATTTTGTTTAAATTTAATTAGTTTGAATTGATCGTATTTGCTAAATATAGGGGTTTAATCATCACATTTATGAAATAAACCGAAAATAAAATATACAAATCATAAAAATTTGAAACCAAAATTTTGTAAATTCTGGAACATTTTCAGGAACTCCAAAAACCAGAAACATTTGCCCAAAAAATTTAAATTAATGTTATGAACAAATAACTTAGTATTCAACAGTTTTATCAAATAAAAACCATTAAACATAGTAAAACAGTGAAAAAAATTATAAATTTCACCAAAATGATATAAATAAGATTATGAAATGTACCAAAAATTTTCAAGAACAGAAAAAGACGTTTCAATTTTATGAACATAATAATCTCACTTTATTGACTTTTATCTCATAAAAATCAATAATCATGCAAAACTTAATTAAAAATTACAAAATTTTACATACAATGTGTAGAACATGCATGTAAGAGCATATAAAAATTTCATGACCAGAATCAACATGCAACTATTTTTAGTCTACTTTTAACATAAAAAATGCATGTTAACATGATTTAAAGGCCATAAATCAAAATAAATAGCAAATTAATCCCTAAAATCACCAAATTTGACCACAACCATTTTGAGGTCAGTAGGTATGCATGGAAAACAAAAATTTTCGTGCAACCCATCTTTTAACACAAATTTTCAATTTTACCCAAGTTATCGTATAACTCGATTTTAATGCTTAAAATCAACATGCATGTAACAATTGAGCTCTGATACCACATGAAAGTCCTAGACCTCTAATTAGACTCCTATAATTAGTTCATTAAATTAAATTAACTTAATGATTTAGGATCTAGTTATCATGCATGCAAATATAAAAGTATAAAAGAAAAGATAAGACGAAAATATCCTTACATTGGGATTTTTCGGTTAATAAGGGCACAATAAGAACTCCTTCTTATTGTTCTTGAGCATGTAATTAGTGGATGATCCTCCATAAAATAACTTCCAAAGTAGAAGATCTCCTTCTTGTTGCACCAAAGAATCAACCCAAATAATCTTAACTTATTATTAACTAGATAATAAATAAGACTTTATATTACTAATATTATTGTATTACTACACTAGTAATATGACATGAATATTAGTTTGCATGTGAGTTTAGAGAGATGTAGGAGGTTTTTAGAAAGAAGAAGAAAATAAGCATAAAAAATGAAGTGTATGAAAATAAACAACATATGCCCATTTTAAGGCACTATGGCCGGCACCCACAAGCCCCAATATGGGTGATTTTCTTCTTATTTTATTCACATGCATAATGGTAGTGTATGGGATTGTATAATGATAATGATCATGTGTCACAGATGTCATAATCATATGGTGGAGTGTGGAATTAGTAGAGAATAAGCACAATTGTTTTCTACTAGCTAAAACCGGTTCACATGTGTCCAATATGGACCATTTTGATTTTTGATATTTGTCCCACAAATACTTATTAATCATATGCTTAATTATCTTCTATAATGAAGTGTTAATTTGATCATATAACAATTATATGACACAAATTAATAAACAATATGTACTTAAGTTTTAAGTGATATTTTACAATTATATCAATATACAATGGATCCCACAATGCCCAGTTAATTTATTTTACAACTCTTTGTAAATATAATTAACTAATTACCTCTACCTCAAAATCTATGCATAACCTCAACGAATTTAATGAATTATCTATTAATCATTAATTTAAGTCTTATTTAATCGTATTAAAATAAGACGTAAAATTTATTTAGTCAGTTATCATATAATTGACTAATAAACTTAAGTGGAATGAGTTCCTAACTCAATTGTCAATAAATAACTCTTGTAACTAAACGTACATATCAAATATATGTAATGTTTTAATTAAACTGTATCATATACAAATAATTAGTATTCTATTTGGGTCTCATCCTATAGGTGTGACCTAAAGGAATCAGTTGATCACCGCCGTCATACGACAATAACGTCAAACTCTAGTCAGCTGAGCGTTACCGATTTACGTTAATCAACTGACGTGGACTATCAAAATATACTAATCATGCCACGTATATTCCAATTGAGATTTATTATATAAATGCACTATTGTGGAGGACACTTACTTCAACATCAGGTACATCTTTTTGTAGACTGTCCATACAGCAGAAATATTATGAGTCGAGTTGGAAACTGGCTGGATTATAAGTAGGGAGGATTATATCCTAACTATTGTTGGCAAAAGTTGGAGTAGAATCAGGAAGAGAATAATCAATGCAGCTATCCTAGCTTGTTGGTACTTCATCTGGTGGCAGCGAAATGAAGCTCGGATTTAGCAGCAGATTACCAGGCTTGAAATGATAGTACAACAAGTGCAGCAAGTTATTAGAAATAGATTCAATGTGTGTAAGCCTTGTGATCTATCTTATAAGGATGCACAATGGTTATCCAATGTAAAAATTAGTTAGTTTGTTGCATTTGAAGATGTATGGTTAAACAAATGTATTATGTAATTGTTTTGATTTTTAATATAAGCTTACAATTTAGCAAAAAAAAACATGTCCTGAAAGTTTTAGATCTCACGATAGTGAAACGAAACCACAAAGTGACGACGAACTTCGTCGTCATCGACCCAAAACAGAGTATTGTATAAAGTTACTAACCAACGATTAATTGGTTATCAAACTATATAAAACGGCCTTAAAGACCTTATAAACGACTAAAATAACATACTAGTGACCCGAGTTAATAACCCGAATCCGACGCGGTTTATTTTACATATACCGTGAGAGTTTACGTAATAAAAGAAGAAACGCAAAAATAGAAACACGAATTTATCTCAAGGCACAGAAAGTAAGACGGTGATGACAGATATTACGAACGACCAAATAATAGCAACAAGAACGAGTTATGTGAATTTGAGAGAGAGAGAGAGAGAGAGAGAGAGACGGTTGGTTTCATGAGCAAGATTAGCGAATTAATGAACTGTATTTATAAGGAACTAATTTAAGGTTGATTCGTTGTGTTTGGATAGGAGAAAGAGACTCGGAAAACGATGGAGTGCTGGTGTTGGAGTTTGTTTGGAGAACGGAGTTGTATAGAGGGTCGGAGACGGAGTTCGTGTGTTTGTTTATGCGTGAGATATGGACTCCTTGTTTTGGTTTGTTTAATAAAATATAATATAGTATAATACAATATAAACGTGGTGTAGTAGTATATGACCGCTATTCATTATTTTATAATTTTTAATATTATGACGTAATTTAGGTTAATATCGCACATAAGTATTATTATTATAACGTAAATATCGTACGTAAAGGAAACACGTAAATCAAATATTTTTGCTATACAAATAATAATTAACACGTTATAAATATTTTTGAGACGATAAGATATTTTTCACGAAATTCCAAAATGACACTAGCTCAGATTAAGACGAAGTATTACATGCCCAGCTTTCTCATAGGCTTCCTTAAGGTCGATAGCTACCCTCGTAGGCAGTTTATTCATGACCCTAAAGATTAACCCGTTCATGAACTTCTCAGGTAAAGCCTTCAGCTCCACTACATATCATCAGAATAGCTCGCCAACTCTGTGAACTTGTTATAGTAGTCTGCCACTGACATCTCCTCAGTCATCTTGAACGAGTCAAACTCAATCCTCAGCTTTCCTCTTACATGTTCTGGCACAAACTTGGTGTTCATCTAGGCCTTAAACTCTCTCCATGGTATTACTTCCTCCCCCTTCTCTATAAAGTACTCCTTCATGACAAATCTATCACGAAACCACCACTTACTCGCATGACCCCTCAGGTAAAACGCCGCTTGGTCTACACACAGATTCTCCGGGCAATTGACAATTTCGAAGATACTCTCCATCTTACGGTGCCAGTCATCTAACAGATACGGTGCACCGGTACCCTCATAAGTAGTGGGTCGATGGCGGGCAATAGATGTACTGATAGTAGTAGCATTAACTACCGCCTCTCGGTCCCTCCCCACACTTTAAAGAGCCTAGGTTAGCGCCTCATTTTGTTATACTAGCTTGGCTACCTCCTCCGTGAAGAGTTCTGTAACGATTTTCAACATATTTGAATTACAGAATTCCCAAGATCTCATGCATGTTAAGTATTAAGTTAAACAAAAGGGTATTAAAAAACTTACTTGGATGCGGAAGAATTCCAATAAGATGCTAATAAAGAAGTATAATAAACCCGAATTGCAACTCCTTGAATGAGAATATAATATGTGAGACCGTCTCAAAATAACGCCCCAAGTGTTGCACCTCTACCGGTATCCACACAATATGAGTGTGTATACTAGTACAAACTTATGAGCAATTTTCTTCTCTTTTAATCCCTTGAGATTTTATTATTCAGGAAAAGTCATAATAAATATCTCCCCTTATATCTGTATATAAAGGGAGTTCAAGGATAATCCTAGACCATCTAGGAATAGGAAAATATAATAAGAATAATATTTTATCATTTTTATTTCTTAATAATTAGTCAATATTAATTATAATATTGTCTAGTGTGTGACTATGTAGGACCGATTAATATTACCCGAATCCCAACTAGTTGAAGACTCAGACTACAAGCGGCTCCTAACAGGACATTGTAGTCACATAGAATTAATCGGTATACAATATTCCGGACATATGGGAAAACTAACTCCTCCACTCCGCACTAAATTTGATGGCTCCGGTTAACGCACTATCTCTCCTTGTCTGCATGGTAACTTCAATAAGAAACGTAAACGTAAGCACAAAGCCTACGGCTGAAAAAGAAGTACAGTCTTGACACAAACACACTCGGTTGAGTGCTCTAAGCCACTTGGCCGAGTCCAGCCTACTCGATCGAGTACACTATACTCTCAGTCGAGTTCACCAAACAAGTAGCAACTTAAATTTTACAGGGTCTCATACTCGGTCGAGTCCAGAATGGCACTCGGTCGAGTTCAACACACTCGGTCGACTGTCACATTGCACTCGATCGAGTCTCAAAACACAGCATTTCATAGACACATCAAACCCCCATACTCGGTCGAGTGCCAAGGGTACTCAGTAAAGTACCGCCTACTCGATCGAGTCTCCTTCCCCACTTCGTCAAGTCACAAAATATGATGCTCCCTAATCACATCAATCTCCAACACTCGATTGAGTGCCAAGGGTACTCGGTCGAGTACGGTGTTGAGTATGGATTACTCGGTCGAGTCCTCTGCCACACTCAGTCGATTCATGTAATATACGGCCCCCAACACAGCACAAAACCACATATGCCTCATAAATAACCTGATTTACCATCACAAACATATATTTTTCAGGATTAACACGTCTCCCTTCATATATACATATTGCATTGCATACATACTTTGCATAACAAAAATCGTACTTTCATGCTCATATCTCATTACCACTTCATAACATAACTCACCAATCAACATAGTAATCATATCATACACATAGACGTCGTGACACATCCCGTAGTTACCGACCAAGAGCTATAAGGGTAAAGTTGCGATTTTAGGCGGCTCTCAAATCCTTTTGGTAGCTCCCTACAACTCCTACATGGGTTCATTTTATTAGACACACAGAAGTTCATTGGGTTCATTGGTTTTAGGTTCCAAAATTGTTGCTCAAATACCACTTTGTAACACCCCATCTACCAAAGAGCCTTATAAGACCTCCTTAGTAAATCAGAATGCTACCATCTCGGTTGCCCGAGGTAGTACATATCAAATAGACAATAACGAAATAATGTTTACATTGTTTCATAAGTAGTGGCAAAACACTGTCTTTAACAATATTCTCAAACCAGTATAAATAAAGTGAAAGTCTATATTAAACTAAGTGAATGAAGAAGCTAAGACTCGTCGGCAACGATCCCATCAATCCCCAAAGCTAGCTCAATAGAATACCTGCTAGACACCTGCTCACCATTCCCAAATGGATCACAACAGTTTTGGAAAACATTAACGGGGCCAATACTATCATACAAAAATTACGCATAAGATCACAATAGTGACAATATGTAACCAATAGCCAACCACCAACATCATCAAGTACCATCAACTGGGATCCCACTGCAGCGGTAATCCCAGCAGCATCAGGCTGCAGACCTAAACTGTAAGAACCACCAACTGATTCCAAACTGCAGCACTGGATATCAAAATTCCATCTGCCCCGTAGCGTGAGACTTGGGACATTAATGTGCACATCCCCCTCGTAGCGAGAGAGCCACGAGAGGCGAACTTGAGGTGTGGTCCGTCTCCCGGCGGACCACCAAAATAGTAACCAAGTAACCACCTAACTTCAACACCGAACCACCATCATCATCATCATCACAACAGTCACCATCATAAACAACAACAATCACATCAACAAGCATCTAAACACATTAATCAACATACAAAAGTACTGAGTAGGAAAACCCTACCTGTAAGAAATCCGCAAGAAATCAATCACAATTAAGAATTCTTCCTCTTTAAAGTCTCCCCCTAAACAATCAATTAATATTACAATCAATAACTATCAAATCTCCCTTTTTCCCAAACCAATTAGGGTTCTACACTACCCATAATAATTATTAAACATATAGACAAGATTACATACTGATGATATCAACACACAAGACAACATGCAATCGAACTCCGAGCCTTGAGATGATTGAAGGTGATTAAGAGGGTTTTGAGAGTGTTTTAAAAGGTTAGGGTTGATAATGAACAGTTAACAGACGAAACTTCTTTTAATACCTCTTAATTATCTTTAATCAAACCACCCGATAAAAACCCGCAGACCGGTGCACTCGGTCGAGTGCACACTACACTCGGCGAAGTGCCAACTAGGCAGAAGGCTGCTTAACTGACACCAAAAACCCACTTGACCGAGTACAAGGTAGTCAGAAATACGGAGTATTACAGTAGTTGCTCTAATGTCAAGGGGTGATCAGGACGAGAAGGTTTTAATGCTCTATGCCCCTCAGCTCTAGTGTGTATGACGTTGGTGGAACAGTTCCAAAGTACTGTAGAAACAACCTCTACTTGTTTGTTCAAAAGAGGAAATATGTCTTTTCCCTTGTTAGTTTCTTTTGCTTTGATTTTGGAGCTCTTGTATTTGTCTGATTTTCTTGGAATTGGCCTTAGATGTCCAAGACTTTTTTTAAGCTTATTGGCCTTAATTTTAGCTGGCTAAGGTGGCAGCTGGTGGTTATCTCTGGCTTGACCCATACTGACTTCCAAAGTGATCTTGTCAGTAAGGACTCTTGGGTAACTATCTGTAATGCTCGTGTCTGTCGTTGGCCTTGGATCGATCGCGTTAGTGTCCGAGTTGATGTATATATGCTGATGTTATAGGTGTGGGGTCGAGTTGGAGGTCAACTCGACCAATTTGAGTCTTGCTCGGTCGAGTTGAGTAGTCACGTGACCGACTAAGTGGTGACTCGGTTGAGTATGGGGATAACGCGGCCGAGTTGGGGGTTAGTAGATCGATTAAGGGTGTAACTCAATCGAGTAGAGGTATCTAATGGGTATTTTTGGTTTGGTCATTACTGTCACTCGACTGAGTGCCTCTGAACGCCGTCGAGTTGCGCGGATTCAAATTTTCCGGAAATCTAATCTATTTCTTGAGTTCAATTATAATCATTCTAACTTTCTCTCTCCTCACCTAATCTCTCTCCAAACTCTCCTTAATCTTAATCACTTCTCCGAATCCTTCATCTTTATCCTTGATTGATTCATTGATGAATCTTGATGTTGAGTCATTCCCATTGTTTTCTCCATTGATCCTTGGTAAGCATTCCATCTTGCTTATTCCTTTGACTTTCTCAGTTTTGGGGATCTTATTTCGTAATTGGTAGGATCTCTTTAAAATAGCTGACGGGCTAAATAACGGTGTCGTTAATTCCGCAAATTAACTAGGCCAAATAGAAATTTATAAAACCTTACCTAGACTCAAACCAACCTAAATAAAAGGGTAGTAAGGGTAAGAAAAGGGTCGAACCCAAGGGAAAGCGGTAATGCTAAAATAATCTAATCTAGACTCTTGCAAAATATCAATTAACAAAACTAATGACTCTAATCACAAATCAAAACACTAATTACTAATTAGGACACTAATTAAAACAAAGGCTTAATTTAATTACAAACTATGATATTCACAATAGAAAACATGTAGATAACATATAGGGAGAAAGTTTTTCATGAGAATTGATTATCAAGTCTAAAATTACCACCAACAACTAAATACTCAAAGATTTGAAATATGGAGAAGTAACTTAGTGCAATTATCCCAAGTTCCCCACAATTAACAAAGTAAAGACCCCTCCTTTCCTCTCTTCTCTAATTATCTATTACAAGTTTCTAAGAATTAGCCACCATGAATTAAACCATCCATAAATGACCCAATACAACTCCACCAATACTTATTAAAACATTAGCATAAATAAAGATGCAAGCTTTAAGCACAAAACCAAAGAAACATGCTAGAATCATGTAATAAAACATTAAACCATGTTCTAAATACACAATAACCCAAATTCCACTCAAAAGATTCCAACTTTTAAACCAAAGTTACAATCTTTCAAGGTTGCTTCAACAAATACCAAGACAAATTAACCAAATTCATCAAGACAAAGCAATTAATCAAACAAACAATTGCTAGGATGGTTAGTCTTAACAACAATTCATTCAACAATGGAATTCAAACATAAGAAAATGGAATTAAATAGAGAAGGAAGGATTAAAAAGGTCTTACAATGCTAAAAGGAAGAACTTGTTCAAATTACACTAAGCAAAGAAAGGATTAGCTACCCATAGTCTTCATATTACAACCCATTTCTAAATAAAATCAATTACAAGAGCCAAAGTTGAAGAACAAAAGTAGAGAATTTCTAATGAAAAATATGATGTTGAATGTTGTATTGTTTGGCTCCCTTCTCTCTCTTCAGTTTTCTTCTTAAATACCCTTGGTCCGCAAACCTAGGGGCCTTGAAAGGTGGGCTTTCAAAAGACAAGACGGAGAAATGAAGAAACTCCGTGCTGAGAAAGGACGCAGGCTGCGTCGTGATGACGCAGGCTGCGTCGTGTACTGCCCGATTTTCCCTTGCTTTTCCTTCTTGACTTTCGTTGACCCATGGACTTTTGGCCCCGCCTTGACTTCCATTGACCCAATGGGTTTGGTCTTCATGCCTTGGTGATTCATTGCTAGCCCACTCCAATTTCCGGGTTTTTGGGTCTCGGGTTTCGGGTTTGACTTTCATTGACTTTCGGGTTTTGACTCTCAAAATTGACTCAAATTACTAAAAACCAACATTATTACAAAAACTAAAATTAACATAAAACAAAGCTAATGACCCGTAAAAAGTAAAACGAAAGACTCTAATACATGCTACTAGACACAACACAATTTGGTGTTGTCAAATACCCCCACACTTGGACTTTTACTCGTCCCGAGTAAAACTCGAGATTAGCAAGGCAAACACAAGTCCAAACATAGCATGCGAAGGTAATTACCTCTCCTCCCTCACCACTACCTTCTTATGTCTCCCTCAAAACACAACCACCTATTAAAACAAAAAATAAGACTCAAGGTTGTTTTAACACTCTTCCCTTACCTCTTCCTACTTATAACTCCCTCTAGACAAGACTTGACACACCACCAACTCCGACTCATTTCAACTCAAATCCTCCCTTCTTATAACTCCCACGAATGTAGTATGACCATCTTTGCCTTATCCCAAGGCATAGCGAGATGGTCTTCATCACAAAACCCCATGCAACTCCACTACTTATATCACCCCCTTATTACTCCACTAGTGTAAAGTATGGTTACTTGGTTGGCCCCAAACTACACAATTTGCACAACCAAGCAACCACCAAGAGAAATCCACAAATTTGGAACCAAATTTGTGACTCAAAATAAAAATAAAGGAAGTCCTAAGCTAGCCTCCTTCCAATTCCCTCCTTATCACTCCCTTCTTATGCCTCCAAAATCCTCATCATAGAAAGTATTATGCTCAAATTTTTTTCATTTTTTCATTTTCCAATTTTTTTCTTGAAAATCCCTCATTTTGCCTAAGGTGCCCTTTCGGGTTTTCACCTTAGCTTTTCCTTTCCTCTCATTGGTGGCTCGCAACTCGATTTTTCATTTTGCCCGGAATGCCCTTTCGGGTTTTCATTCCGTCCTCGGCCACCTTCCCAATTTTGCCTAGGTGCCCACCCTTGTGGGTTTTCACCTAGCCGGGATTTTCAAATTTTTTTTTTTTTTTTTTTTTCTTTTTTTTTTCCTCTTTTTTTCTTTTTCTTCAAAATAAAGACAAATAAAATACAATGCATCAAAAACAAAATAACTATATACAATCTTCTCCCCCACACTTAGAACATACAATGTCCTCATTGTAGAAGAAAAGAAAAAGGTTACCTCATCAATGATTAGGAAGAAGAATTTGATTGAGTTGATGAAAGTTTTTGAAGATTTGAGGGAGAAAGATGAAGTTTTGAGGGATGGGGGTTGGGTTTGGGGTAATTTTTCGTGAAAAACAAGTGTATGAAGATAAGGTTTGATTGTATGAAGAACTCGGGCAAAAGATAGAACAAAAGCTGGAAACTGCATTCGACGCAGGCTGCGTCCTACGACGCAGGCTGCGTCCTGCACTGCCGGATCTTCTTGCCTTTTGCACTTAGCCAAATTTTGGCTAAGTGTTCCAAACACCTCCATACTTGCTTTTTCACTCCAATAGTCCATGATAACCTCCAATATCCAAATTCCATCGATTCCCGAACTTTTTATCCGTGGCACGCATCCCGAGGCGGCCGAAAATTCGCAAAACTTCACAAAACCGTTAGTAACTTCAAAAAAAATTTTTTGATGCAATGTCTAACTAATTGAAAACAACTCAAATGCTAAGAATTAACAATGAAACTTCAAAGAAATATTCACAAGGATAGAGTATGTACACGGTTTGTCGTTTATTTAGAGTCGATGGCTCGACTTAGCTATTTCAAGCTTTTCAAATTTCGTAAACGGGGTCTTCAAGCAAGACCTCTTCTTCCCCCTCCCGGGCACATCCTTGGAAGTAGTGTTTGAGACGGTGGCCATTCACCTTGAGGAGCTTTCCATCCCCGGGCCCCTCCACTTCAATAGCTCCATGGGTAAACACTTTCTTGACGGTGTAAGGTCCAAACCATCTTGACCTCAACTTGCCCGGAAAGAGCTTAAACCGGTTTTGGAACACAAGAACTTTATCACCCTCCTTGAAAACTCGACGGTTTATCATCCCATCATGCCATCTCCTTGTTTTCTCCTTGTAGATGGAAGAGTTCTCATAAGCATCTTGGCGAATTTCTTCAAGTTCTTGTAATTGAAGCTTTCGGTGCATACCGCTCTCATCTTGGTTTTGGTTGAAAGATTTGATAGCCCAATAGGCTTTGTGCTCAACCTCCACGGGGAGGTGGCAAGCCTTGCCATAGATGAGACGGAATGGGGACATGCCAATGGGGGTTTTAAAAGCGGTCCTATATGCCCACAACGCATCAACTAGCCTCTTGCTCCAATCCTTTCTATCCGGATTAACCGTCTTTTCAAGGATTCCTTTTATTTCACGGTTGGAGAGTTCGGCTTGCCCGTTTGTTTGTGGATGGTAGGCCGTGGAAATTTTATGATTCACCCCATACCTCTTGAGAAGGCCTCCAATCACCTTGTTGCAAAAATGGGTACCCCTATCACTAATGATAGCCCTTGGAAAGCCAAACCGGGAGAATATGTTCTCTTGAATGAAAATGGCTACTACCTTGGCATCATCGGTGCGGGTAGGAATTGCTTCAACCCATTTTGACACATAATCTACCGCCAAGAGGATGTATAAATAACCACCGGAATTAGGAAAGGGGCCCATAAAGTCAATTCCCCACACATCAAAGATCTCACAATATAGAAGAGGTTGTTGTGGCATCTCATTTCTTTTTGTCAAATTCCCCACCCTTTGACATCGGTCACAAGTTTTTACAAATTTGTGGGCATCTTTGAAAAGGCTTGGCCAAAAGAAACCGCATTCAAGCACTTTTCTAGCAGTTCTTTGTGGCCCAAAATGCCCTCCACAAGCATAGTCATGACAATGATGTAAGATGGAAGGAATCTCACTTTCGGGCACACATCTTCTCACAAGTTGATCTTGGCAAAACTTCCACAAGTAAGTGTTGGACCAATTTCATAGTTTTGATAATGACATGTGTTTACGTAATAATATGTTTTACTCGATATATCATATGCGTGTAATTATGTGCTTTAGTCTTATTAAAGCTAGCAACAATTATGAGAAGAAAGATCAAAGTTAGGCATAACTTTGATAAAGTCTGTGAGACAAAGTTATAACAACTTCAAGAATAACTTTGGAAGTGAACATGGAAGTTATAGCTAACCAGGTATAACTTTAAAGAAAATCGCTTCAAACAAGATCTACGTCGAACTACACAAGACTCGAGATGGAGGGTCTTTGTGATCAAGATGAAGAGATGATCCGTATACTGAAGATCTTTGTGAAGATTAGATAGTATAGGTCGTCATTCGGTAACTATTCCATTCGAGAGATTTTATGTTCAAAAGTTATAGCTTTAGTCTATGACTTTTGATGATAAAATATTGATGCATGATTTTGGAAATAAAATGTTTTGAAATGTTTTCAAAAGTGAAAGAGTATTTTTATATTTATCAATTATTTTAATAGAGAATATATTTATGAGATTCTATTGGTTAGTAATACAACTTATGGGTTGTCATGCTACCTAGGGTTTTTAATATATTCTATCTCAATTTGTTGTTAACCTAATTAGCCCACCTAGTGTTTGAGCCACCTAGGGTTTCGTGAACCCTAGTGTTTGTGCCACCTAGGGATGCGTGCCTCCTAGGGTTTCGTGAGCTAGGAATCCGGCCTCCATAGGTTTGTTTTCCTTGTTTACCTAATCTAGGATTCTACTATATCTTTACAACAATATTTTGAGATATTAAGATAAATATATTTCTATAAGATAAACCAAATAATATTTTGAGATAAAGATATTTCTAAAAGATAAGCAAATATTATTTTATGATAAGATAAGTATTTTTATTAAATATTATACTAGGGTTTTAGATCTACTATGATTCTACTACTATAAATACTCATTCACATACAATTTGTAAAATACACGAAATACACATACTTTACACGGCTACATATTTTACTTGTGTTGATTTTCCAAAATCGTTTTAAAGCAAACCTTTGAGCAAATATTTATTATTTTTAGAGTCT
>JAIUZE010028225.1:0-15991 GCA_022085475.1 Heliosperma pusillum
AAACGGGATTTTCATGAAATCTCTCAAAAATTCCAAATACGAACTCGGAATTTCAAAATACGACTCGAAACAAAAATTCCTATTTTAAAAACTTAAGTCTGCTTAAAAGTGTTAGTAAATATTTTTACTAGAAAAATTGGGTACTTTTCGGGTTGTTACACAAATCATTACTACAATGACCCATACACTCAACCTCACATTGTTAAGAACAATGTGAAAATGACAACACCCCACCCATGTGGGGTGTGTGTGTGACCGGCTATAGCAAGCCAATATAACGCTTGTTGTTCCTCTTATTTATTCTAATACACTATCTCACATAATTCATTCAAGCAAGATCTCTACTTCTCTCTAACCTCTCACTAAACTTAATAAGTTCATATAATACTTTGAGTTCATATATTCTAATAAAATTACTAGTGTAGTAATAGAGTTATTAGATTTATTTTAAAGGGTTACTACTAATAATACTAGTGTAGTAATTTAGTAGAGATTAAGGGGTTGTCTTGGGTGCTACTAATTGGAGAGTTTCTACTTTGAAACTTGGAAGATCATCCTCATATTACTAGCTCAAGAACAATATTTGAAAGGAGTTCAAATATTGTGCCCATATTTTCATAATCAATGTAAGAAATGGTTCTTTCCTTTATATTTTGTTATGCATGCATAAGGTCCAAATAGTTTAAGGGTAAACTATTAATAAGACGATATTAGAAATGTCTAATATCGAGTTTGAGAAACATACAATACCTTCCTCTACTTGTTCTTGAGCTTAACAGGTGAGGGATGAACTCCTAGTTCTTAGTATAGAAATTCTCCAATAAGTAGCCCCAAGACGGTCCCCAAAAAATCTAAAATATTACTACACTAGAATAATTTGTGAGATGCCCTTAATTTATAACTAATTGTTGGACCTTTGGTATAGTTTTGATAATGACAAGTGTATGTATTTGATAATGTGGTTAATTGATAGATTTGATTCAATTGATACATCATATGCAAGTAATTGTGTGCTTTAGTCTTATTATAGCTAACAACAATTACAAGTAAAAAGATCAAAGTTCTAAGAGCTTGAGGCATAACTTTGAAGATTTCAGTGAGACAAAGTTATAGGAGCTTGACGTATAACTTTGGAAGTTCATATGCAAAGTTATACCTATTTTGGTTATAACATTGAAGAAACAATTCAAGCAAGATTTACTTCAAATAACACAAGACTCAAGATGAAGGGTTTTTGTGATCAAGATAAAGCGATGATCCGTATACTGAAGATCTTTGTGAAGATTAGATAGTATAGGTCGTCATTCGATAACTATTCCATTAGAGTGATTTTTATGTAAGTAAAGTTATAACTATTTCACTTATAACTTTACATACTAAGTTCAAAGTTATAGCTATTACACATAAAACTTTGAATGGCGAAATTGATGCATGATTTTGGAAACAAAATCTTTTAAATGTTTTCAAAAAGAAAAGAGTATTTTATATTAATCAAAACTTTTATATAGTTAATGTATTTATGAAATTCTATTGGTTAGTAATACAACTTATGGGTTGTCATGCTACCTAGGGTTTCTAATACATTCTATCTCATTTTGTTGTTAACCTAATAAGTCCACCTAGTGGTTGTGCCACCTAGGGTTTCAAAAAAAAAACTACGGTTGCGTGCATATGGACAACAACCTAGGGTTGCGTGAATAAGAGGAAAACGGCCTTTTTGGCACCTGTTACTCTTTTGATCAAATTAGGGTTTTACAACATACTTTCACAACAATATTTTGAGATAAAAAATAAATATCTTTCTTAAAGAAAAAGCTAGGGTTTAGAGTTTACCTCTCCTATGCTTCTACTATAAATACTCAAGATGGAGGGTTTAGATCTTTGTGAAGATTAGATATCTTTCTTAAAGAAAAAGCCAGGGTTTAGATCTTTGTGAAGATTAGATAGTATAGGTCGTCATTCGGTAACAATTCCATTAGAGTGATTTTTTTGTAAGTAAAGTTTTAACTATTTCACTTATAACTTTACATACGAAGTTCAAAGTTATAGCTATTTCACGTATAACTTTGAATGGCGAAATTGATGCATGATTTCGAAAACAAAATCTTTTAAATGTTTTCAAAAAGAGAAAGAGTACTTTATATTTATCAAAAGTTTTATATAGTTAATGTATTTATGAAATTCTATTGGTTAGTAGTACAACGGGAAATATAGCAAATTACCCCCATAAGTTTGTAAATATGTGCAATTTAGCCCCTTAACTTCTAAATGTAGTAAATTGACCCTATAAGTTTCTTCTAATGTGTAATCAACCAGTTTTCTTGTTTTTAAGAATAAAATCTACTCAATCAAGTATTTTAGTACTTTTAAAAGTAAAATGATTGATTATATATAAATTCGTAGATTCCTAATTCTAAGAAAGCATTTCCTAATATTTTTTTTGTATAATATTAATTCGTTTATACAGTTTGGTTGTACTCCGTCGTAAGGTATTCGCAATATGAGATTTGTAATAAAGTTAAGATGAGAAATTACAAGGCAAAATGTTTAGTTAAATTAAATTATAATCACTTTTTTATTTATTTAATATGTATAACTATTGTTTGGACATATATAAAAGAGTTTTTATAACTTAACCATAACAAGTCTTACTAAAAGAAATGGTAAAAAATTTGATTTGTGCTTAATTGCACATATTTTGAAAGTTATGTGGCTAATTTGCTACAAGTGAGACTTAGGTCCTGTTCTTTTGGACTTAAAGTCACCCCCTTTAAGTTCAGTTCAACTCCTATAAGTTAAGTTCAGTTAAGTTCAGCTCTTATAAGTTCAGTTCAGAAAAGTTCAATTCTTACAAATTAAGTTTAGAAAAGTTATACGGAATATATTATTTATGAAAACCGATATAAAATTTTTTTTGCATTAAATATTGGATACATACATTTTCATTGAGACCGCGTGAAGGTAGACCGTTGAGAATGAAAGTTGAAATGACATTTGGTCAATTGAAAAAAAAGGTGGAAGGTGTTAAAAAATATGCCCTAAATGTCACAAAAGTATCAAATGTCTATTATTGTTTCTACATTCACACTCCAAAATTTTATAAGGATGCATACTCTTGAAATACCTATTATACAACATTACGTGAATATTCAAGGAACAGTAGATTCGGGCATATTTGATGATAAGCGGAAAAATGTCATATTCAAGGTAAGAAACAAGATAGTAAAAAACAATGTAGCGAGTCAATGGATTCGTTGTTTCGAGTGATAGTGAAGATGAAGAAGAAAGTGACGAGGAAGATGATGATATAATAATACATGGTTAGAAACGATGTAATATGTGATTTATTTATTTTTATTGTAATGTAAACGTAGTAATCTGTATGAACATACCAATGTATATAAATCGGAATAATGTTATTATCTTACCTTTTGTTTAAGACTATTTTTTTTGTATCGCAGCCCTTTCCAAAAGATAATAATAATAATAAAGTTTAGTTTAGTAAGTTTAGATTCTATATGTTCTATTCAATTCAGTAAAGTTAACTTCAGTTCAGTTCAGCTCCTATAAGTTCAGTTCAGTTCAGTTTAGCTCCTATAAGTTCAGTTCAGTTCAGCTCCTATAAGTTCAGTTCAGCTCCTATAAGTTCAGTTCAGTTTAGTTTAGCTCCTATAAGTTCAGTTCAGAAAAGTTTAGCAAAATTCAGCCCAAAAGAACGGGGCCTTAAGGGGGTGATCTACACATATTAGTTATCTCTTAGACATATATAAAAAGGTTCTTATAAATTAAACATAACATGTTTTACTAAAAAAAATAGTAAAAAAATTTGATTTGTGCTTAATTGCACATATTTTGAAAGTTATGGGGCTAATTTGCTACAAGTGAAACTTAGGGGGGTGATCTACACATACTGGTTAAGTTATGGGGTCAAATTGCTACATCCCCGGTAATAAAACTTATGGGTTGTCATGCTACCTAGGGTTTCTAGTACATTTTATCTCATTTTGTCGTTAACCTAATAAGTCTGCCTAGTGGTTGTGCCACCTAGGGTTTCGAAAAACCTAGGATTTGTGCCTCTTAGGGTTGTGTGCATATGGACAACAACTTAGGGTTGCGTGAGGAAGAGGAAAACGGCCTCTTTGGCACGTTTTACTTTTTGGATCAAACTAGGGTTTTACAACATACTTTCACAACAATATTTTGAGATAAAAGATAAATATCTTTCTTAAAGAAAAAGTTAGGGTTTAGAGTTTACCTCTCATATGTTTCTACTATAAATACTCCATTGATCTCAAACATTCAACAAGACTTTATGCACATTTGAGAGAATTTTACAAATTGATTTTAAACAAACTTTGAGCAAAATATGTATTATTTTTATTGTTTGTTTCGAAAACGTCTAGTATCAATTTTTGTCAATCACTCGAGTGAAATACATTATTGGATAATAGTACATCACATAAGCTTACTTATTCTTTAACGAGAATCTTTGTGAGATATAATGTACTTTCTTATTAACGTAAGATAGCATAGAGTATTTAGCAATACTCGATCTGAGTTATAATCATAGTTGATTATACGAGTGGGTTGATAATTTTTTTATTCCGTAGAGAGGTACTAATAATTATTAATCGAGAATAGTGGACGTAGGTTTCGATTTGTGAAACTAAACCACTTCAAAAACCTCTTGTGTCCCTCTTTATTTCTTTATTTTGTTACTCGCATATTTCATTGATTAATTAATTGGTTGATTTTACTCAACAAAATCAAGTAATTAATTATACATCATATAAATTAAAAAAGTGGGGCTAGTTTTTAATACTCAATTCACCCCCCTCCCTTTCGTATTCGATCAATAGACTCTACAATTGGTATCAGAGCCTCGTGTTCTTGATTGCCTTACAGCAAGGAGTCTGATCCTTTTATCTTTTGTGTTTATCTACTTTCCGCTGCATTTAATTTTATATCAAGGGATTCCAAATACCTAAAGTGTCCCGTATTCAATGGGAAGAACTATGGTTATGGAAAAATATGATGACCCATTACATTAAGGGTAGTGACTAAGAGTGCTGGCTAATCATTAAAAATTGTCCGAAATAAGATCATGCTTGGATCTATTACTGACACTTCCACCGAAAAGAAGGAAGAGGACTATGTTTAGGCGGATTATAAGAAAGCTGAGAAAAACTCAAAAGCTGTTAGTCTGTTGCAAAACGGCATGATTGCTACCGAGTTTGATCGATTCTCATCTAGTTCATCTGGCAAGGAAATATGGAACAGTCTAGAGTTAGCCTATGAGGGGACCACTGTTGTCAAAAAGCAACGTATTGCACTGTTAATGCGAAAATACGAATTGTTCTCTATGGAGCAAAGTGAAACGCTTGATAGCAAGACCACTCGCTTCTCTAGTATCATCAATGAATTGAAAAAATCTATGAAGAACTTTTGACTCCGAGGAAATTGTTAGAAAGATCCTTAGAAGTCTGTCCAAACGATGGAGACCTAAGGTGACGGTAATAGAGGAGTTTAAGGACCTATCTAATCTATCCTATCAAGAGCTACTCGGAACTCTAATGTCTCACGAGATTACTCTTGATGAGGATGACGCAGATGCTAGTAATACCAAGAAAATGGCCTTACAAGCTGAGCCTAGCGAAAAACAAAATTCAGATCTTGAGGATGAAACGGTGTTATTTGCTAAGCGTTTTAAGAAAAAAATTATTCAATCGAAAACAAGGAAAAACGCCGAACAATAACACTAACAAAACTTATAAGAAATCAACTGAGTCAAAAGGGTCTCTCTCAAATCGTGGTTGCTTCAAGTGTGGGGATAATGATCATATGATTAAAGATTGCCCCACCTGGAAGAAAATTAAAGACAAAAATCAACGAGACAAAACTTAGAAGGAATTTAAGCAAGTCATGATGGCTTAATGCTGGGGAGAGCTCGACACAGAAGACGACGAGTCAGAGGAAGAAGAAGTTGTTAATCTATGTCTGAGCAACGCCAGTTTTGACCTATTTTCTGACAGTGACAACGAAAGTAATTGCTCAAGATCTGAGATGTGCCTTGTCGGTAATTCAGACTCAGATTCAGATGAAGAAGAAGAAGTTAGTCATCTTGAACTTAAAAAGCAAGTTAAGAAATTATCTAAGAAGTCCTAGTTAAGTATTTTGAAGAAACCCTAGATCATTGTCATGAACAAAGTCTAGAGTTAAGAGTCCTAAAGGAACAAGTCTTAGACATTGGTGAGGAACACCAACTTCTGAAGGCCAAAGCCAAAAAGCTCAAATCTAAAGTTACAGCTACTCCAGCTACAACTTCAGATATGACAAATGTTGAGAAAACCACTCTTGAGTCTAAAGTTATAACTAATAAAGCTATAATCTCATAGTTAAAACTCAACATTGAGCATCTTCAAGCCAAAGTTATAGCTAATGAGGCTATAACTTTATAATTAAAGAAAGTCAACGAGCTTTTGAAATCTGAAGCTAAGGCAAAGGAAGTGTTATCATTGATCACAAGAAAGAAAACTCTTTTGAAAACTCTTTTCGTGAAAACGTTTTAAAAAAACCCTACAAAGACTCGAATGTAGACCATTCAATATGTGAAAAAGAGATTCAGTCTCTGAAGGAATTGCTTCTACATGCACGAAAAGTTCATGATAAGTGGGAAGGAAGTCAGAAAGTCTTAAACTTCCTTACCAAAGAGTCTAACAATAACATGAAGATGGGTCTAGGACATGAATGTTATAGCCGCAGAGACCACGATAAGTGCAAATCTACTCCTTCTGATCGTGATTTCAGGAGAAGGAAATATGTCAATCTTTCAGAATATCATATTTGCAATTATTGTGGTCACACAGGTCATGGTAAAGAGAATTGTATTAAATAAGCCAGCGATAATAAAAATCAAGCTGATTTTGTTAAAGAACTTGACGTGTCCAGTGTTAATGAGTCAGAACTAGAACCTGAACAGGAAGAAATAAGAAACAATGAGTTCATATGGTTTTATGACATTGCTTTCGATTACACATCAAAACTGTCATCATCTAAAGCGTATGTGAATCAAAAGCAGTCATTCAAACCTAGTGTGCGTCACGAAAATAGAAAACCTAGAATGTACTATAAAAAACCTAGACAAACCTATGTTAAGACCAAAAGAACTGTTAAACAGGTATGGGCTAGGAAGGATCAAATTTACAGAATCACTAACCATAAAGGACCCAACTTAACTATGGTACCTAAAAGTTGTATTTGATTCCCCTGCAAATAATAGTGAAAGAGAATAATCAATAGTATCTCGACAGCGGGTGTTCATGATACATGACCGGAAATAAAAATCTTTTTCTTTCACTAGAGCCCTTTGACGGAGGTAAAGTTACGTTTGGAGATAACAAGAAGGGCAAAATAATCGGTGTATGCAAGATTGGTATATCTTCTTCACATACTATTAACAAAATCTATCTAGTAAGTGGTATTAATGACACTTTCGATGAGTTTGTAGTCTTAATGAAGCTTGCCCAAAACAAATTTGATAAAAAGTTAGTTTCTATTCGTACTGATCATGGAACAGAATTTGATAATCAACCTTTATAAAACATTGTAGGGAGAATGGTGTAGGACATAACTTTTCTGCACCACGAACACCACAACAAAATGGTGTCGTTGAACGTATGAATAGAACACTAGAGGACATGGCTCGCACTATGCTTTTGTGTAGTGGCCTTCCTAAAAACTTTTGGGCCGAAGCCATTAGTACTGCATGCTATGTGCACAATAGAGCTATGATTAGACCGATTCTCAAAAAGACTCCCTATGAATTTTTAAGAGCGAGGAAACCCAATATAGCTCATCTTCGTTGCTTTGGTAGTAAATGTTTTGTCCATAATAATGGAAAAAGCAACTTAAGCAAGTTTGATCCACGAAGCGACGAAGCTGTGTTTGTTGGTTATTCTAATCATAGCAAAGCTTACAAAGTCTTTAATAAAAAACATTGTGCATAGAAGAAAGTGTTCATGTTGTGTTTGATGAAGATAATGTGCTTGAACAAGTTGAACATAATGAAGAAGAAGACATGAATGATCCCGACTTTCGCCTTACAAGGGATGATTCACCAGATATTGATGAAGAAGTTATTGAAGGAATCAATGATGAACTTGATAAATCCGCAAATTATCTTGAAAAGAGAGCTGAGACAATTGTTGATGATACTAATGTCTCCTCTCAAAACAAGGATAAGGAAACCAAAGTTATAAATGATGATGCTATAACTTTGGACACATATCAAGATGATGTAACTAAAGTTGTACCAACTTCAGCTACAACCCCAGAGTCGAGCTCAGGGGGAACCGATCTTGACTCTGAATCATTTGAAGGAAATGAAAGTTCATCAGATGATGATAAGCGTAAGAACTCCAAGAAATGGAAGTATATGAGTTCTCATCCTATGGAAAGTGTCCTAGGAAGTTTGAATCAGGGAATTCAAGTAAGACGAACGTTAAATAACTTCTGTTCATTCTACTCCTTTCTGTCTACTATAGATCCTACCAACATCAAAGAAGCACTTGTAGAATCCGACTGGATTGTGGCAATGCAAGAAGAGCTTCAATAGTTCGTAATAAAGTTTGACACCTAGTGCCACGACCTAAAAATCGAACTGTAATTGGTACTCGATGGGTATTCCAAAATAAATTGGACGATACAGGAGTTATAGTTCGCAATAAGGCTCGATTGGTCGTTAAAGGATATAATCAACAGGAAGGAATCGACTATGACGAGACCTTTGCACCTGTAGCAAGACTTGAGGCTATTCGCCTACTTACCACGTTCGCTGTGACAACCCTCGAGAATGCGAAAATATAAAACATACAAGCATGTGAATTATATAGCGGAAAATACGGTATTTTAAAAACTTTTATACATGCAAGATAGAAAAATAAGAGGAGTGTCAAAACATTACAAACTAAGTACGGAATACAACAAAGAGACGAAGTCTCTCAAAATGTTAGCAAAGAACAAGTGTTTAGCATACAAGCTAAAATCGTCTAGAGGTGTTTTAATCCAGGGACAACGCCCGCTAGCTCACACCCGAACCCAAAATAGCATAAGCAAAAAGCCATCCATGCAAGCAACTTGTTCATTCATGAAAAACATGAACGCCACAATCAGTGGGAAGTAACTCCGGGTTCTCCCAGCCATATCACATTAAACGTACATATAAGGAAATACAAAAGTAAAATCATGCATATATAGATATACATGTGAGATACGATAAGAATAGATAGGCAATTCGATAAATAATGATAAGATCATGTGGAAATCAAATCCGAAACCGTCATGTTATTCAAAGACTCGGGGAAGACACTCTTAGGCAACCGAATACGCTCACTAGGGCTTGCATCTCACCGTTAGCGGTATAAGTTTGATAAGATTGAGACTCGACCGACAAACCAAGTCAAGTCATGCGATGATCACAATAAATCCAACATATTATCATCCATTCACGAACCAAGACATTGACGGTGTCCAATCATGCAATGACCATGAACAATATCATGAAATCACGCATTCAAAGACGACACAAGATGACATCTCTCACGGTAAATGAAACGCACTAGCATCGTGTACATGGCAAGTATGATTAAAAGGCATCCACGGAATAAAGCATTTCCCGGAACGCATACACGATAAAGCATTTCGCGTATGTAGACTAATTTCCTACTGGTAGGACGACGATAATAATACGTTCCTAGTCTAAATCTGGCCAGACTCTCGGAATAAAAACGTGCTTCCGATCGACATGCGATGACGTTTCGCATCCAAGACTCGTTCTTACAATATATATGCCGAGTACCCCAAATTCGGTAGATCAATTCACGAAAGAGGCGGAAAAGAGCTCAAGCCTCATAACAAGCGGTACGCTACATGCAAATAACACCACCTCGCAAGTACAAAACATTTGACGGCCGGGTCGATCAACGCATAGCGTTCAACTCCCAACAACGTCGTCGTATGCCCACTAACACATGCATTTAAGCAGTAGGATACCTCTCCGTTCCGACATTCCAGCCTTACAAACGGGAAGGTAGCCAAGGGAATGAGAGTACAAAGCACAAGACAAAATAGTGCTTAAACCGTAACATTTGTAAAAACCGACTCAAAGTGGGATATAGCAGAAACCATCACAAAACATGTGATACAAGCGAATGAAATATCATATATCCAAAACATGAATATTATAAGTCACTACGTAAAATTATACGATAAACGAATCATGCGAACTATTATAAATTACGAGTTTTAGAAATTTCAAGAAGAAAACACAGCCGTGTTCCAGGCCGGGGTGGAGGGAGGCGGCCGGTACCCCGGCTCAGAGCACAACACTAACAAACACAAAAATCACAAGTTTGGAAACTATCAAAACAAGGGTCTACTTCAAACGGTCATAACTAGAGTTCTAGATATGGGAATGCAGAATTCCAAGTCGAGGTGATAGCTTATCCTCTTACGGTTCCAACGAGTGGTCACTAGCCAAAAACAAGCAAGTAACGAAGGAGATATGATCATTCTACGAAAAAGGGTCGGTGCAGGAAATTCTCAGCCGGGAACTGAACCGGCTGCCGGTCCTTCGGCCAGGAGCACCCTTCTACCCGAGAACCACAACCACCATTTCTATCATTTTCAATTCTCCAATTCACTTCTAATAATTATCATCAATCAATATTTATTATCAACAATCATCAAATAACCACAATCATAAATCATAACATGATTCCTAAGCTTCTAATCGTATTCTAAATACGATTTCTAACATATAAAGCATGCAAAACACGTAAATGATATCGAGTAACCCTTCACCGTTACCTTACGGCGTCTTTAATCGATTTCAATAAGCCGTTCCAGTAGTCTCCAACCTACAATTAGATAATAAAAGATGAATATATTTCACCTTGAGAAAGACGGATAATTTAAAAAGCGAGAAAGACGGTAATTTTATTACTAATACGGATAGAGGAAGGTAAGGGAAGAAGAATGAGACGAACTTACGCGAATTCTATCAAGTAACGGAAGAGCTATGATGAATCAAAGATCGAAATCAAAGAGGGAGGCAAGGGTTTTGGTTTGGGTTTCTTAGTGATGAAGTAATGTGTTGTGTTTGTGAATGAAAAAATATGTTAAGTGTAGTATGAGATATTTAAGTGGAAAAGTCAAGAAAAAGTCAAAGACGACTTAAAAGTCAAGAAAAGTCAAAGACGACTTAAAAGTCAAGAAAAGTCAAACTCGCCTTAAGACGGAATTCTCATGGAATCTCGCGGAAATTCCAAATACGAACTCGGAAATTCTAAATTCGACTCGGAACATAAAATTCTAAATTAAAACTTAAATTTGCTAAAAGGTATCCGTAAAATATTTTCACTAGAAAAATAGGGTACATTTCCGGGTGTTACATTCGCAGCTCATAAAGGGATGAAATTATACCAAATGGACGTTAAGACTGCATTTCTTAACGGTTATTTGGAAGAAGAGGTTTTTGTTGAACAACCTCCCGGATTTTTAAATAGCAAATTTCAAAACCATGTTTTTAAACTTGATAAAGCATTATATGGTTTGAAACAAGCTCCTAGGGCATGGTACGACATATTGTCTAAATTTTTATTACAAAACAAATTTAAAAGAGGATCTGTCGACAAAACCCTATTTCTAAAATATGAGGGTTCTGATTTACTTGTTTTTCAAATTTATGTAGACGATATTATTTTTGGTTCTACTAAAAATAAATTGTGCTAGTATTTTTCAGATCTAATCACCTCAGAATTTGAAATCAGCATGATGGGAGAATTAAAATTCTTCCTAGGATTGCAGATTCAACAAACAAAAGACGGTATAATGATTCACCAACAGAAATACGCTAAGGAGCTAATCGGAAAGTTTGGTATGGAAAACGCTCATTTAATGGACACACCTATGGTAACTGACAAAAAGTTAACCTTAGATGAACATGGTAAGTGTGTCGATGAGACTACATATCGAGGTATGATTGGTTCTTTATTATATTTAACTGCAAGTACACATGATATTATGTTTAGTGTATGTTTCTGTGTCTGTGCTCGATTTCAATCGTGCTCTAAAGAGTCACATATGATTGCAGTTAAATGTATCTTAAGGTATTTAATTGGTACATCTAATTTATACCTTTGGTATCCACTTGAGTGTAATTTCAATCTAGTAGGATATTCAGATGCAGGTTATGCAGGATGTTTTTGGATAGAAAAAATACATCTGGATTTGCTACGTTTTTGGACCATGCATTATAACTTGGGGCTCAAAGAAGCAAAATTCTGTTGCGTTATCTACTGCCGAAGCCGAGTATATAGCTGCTGGACTGGTATGTTCTAAGTTATTTTGGTTAAAGCAACAACTATGTGGTTATGTTGTAAATGTTGGTTGTATGCCTATATTTTGTGATAATACGAGTGCTATTATTATCTCTAAGAACCCAGCTCAGCATTCTCGTACTAAACATATAGACATTAGACACCGTTTCTTACGCGACCATGTAGAAAAGGGCAACATTAAACTAGAATTTTATAGTACTGAAAATCAATGGGCTGACATTTTAACAAAGGCGTTATCTAGAAGACGTTTTGAGATTTTGCGGTTGGAAATTGGTTTAATCTGTAGCAATTAATTTCGTTATATCTATTTTATGAACCTACATGACTGGTTAGAATAAGACAAGATTGTATGATTGTGTCCGTATATTCTATTGCTAGTATATTTGTGTTTAATATTATATATTTTACGTGAATATCTTGCATACTCCGTATTAAGTATTTTATGAATATTAAAATATGGACCACATATTTACCAAAAACTCATCTTACTTACTTTCCATGTTGACCAAAATTCTACCCATGTGTTTGCACATGACCGAAATTGTAACACCCGGAAATGTATCCTATTTTTATAATGAAAATATTTTACGAATACTTTTCAGTAATTTTAAGTTTTAATTTAGAATTTTATGTTCCGAGTCGAATTTAGAATTTCCGAGTTCATATTTTGAATTTCCGCGAGATTCCATGAGAATCCTGTCTTAAGGGGAGTTTGACTTTCCTTGACTTTTTCCTTCATATTCCACTCACTCCCTTAACCTATTTCATTCACACAAACACAAACACATTCAACATTTCTTCTTCCTTAAGAAACCAAACCCTTGCCTCCATAAACTTTTCGATCTTAAAATCATCGTAGCTCATTCGTTCTTTGCTAGAATTCGCGTAAGTTCGTCTCATTCTTCTTCTCTTACCTTCCTCTATCCGTGTTCATATTAAAATCATCGTCTTTCTCGCTTTTCAAACTTTCTGTCTTTCTCAAGATGAATTTTATTCATCTTTTATGATCTATTTGTAGGTGGTGACCTCCAAGATCCCGACAAGGACTATTTCCTTATTGAAGAGGAGCTTGACGAGTAGTGAAGACACTTAAAGGTAACGGTGAAGGGTTAATCGATATCATTTACGTGTTTTACATGCTTTATATGCTAGAAATCGTATTTAGAATACGATTAGGAAGCCTAGAATTCATGTTATGGATTATGATTGTTGTTATTTGATGAATGTTGATGATGTATATTGATTGTTGATAATTATTAGAAGTATATATGAGAATTGAAATGAATTGGGTAAGTAATGAAGGCTCACGGGTGAAGGGGTAGTCCCAGCCGGGTGACCGGCCACCGGTCTGCCCACAGGCTGGGAACACATCAGTAACAACATTGAAATTTTTGGGAATTTTTGTATAGGGGTGGTCCTGGCCGGGTGCCCGGCCGCCGGTCCCCTGACCGGCCAGGAACACATACCCTGTTTTCTATGATTTTTGGTTTTTGCCTTGTGCTCCGAGCCGGGGTACCGGCCGCCGGCCTTCAGACCGGCCTGTAACACGGCTGTATGTTTTTCCTATGATTTCTAAAACTCGTAATTTTTAATAGTTCGCATGATCCGTTTATCGTATAATTTTACGTGTTTTGAATATATGATATTTCATTCGCTTGTATCACATGTTTTGTGACGGTTTTCGCTATGTCCCACTTTGAGTCGGTTTTTACAAATGATACGGTTTGAGCACTATTTTGTCTTGTGCTTTGTACTCTCATTCCCTTGGCTACCTTCCCGTTCGTAAGGCTGGAATGTCGGAACGGAGAGGTATCCGACTGCTTAATTGCATGTGTAGTGGGCATACGACGACGTTGTTGGGAGTTAAACGCATTGCGTTGATCGACCCGGCCGTCAAATGTTGTGTACTTGCGAGGTGGTGTTATTTGCATGTAGCGTACCGCTTGTTATGTGGCTTGTGCTCTTTTCTGCCTCTTTCGTGAATTGATCTACCGAATTTGGGGTACTCGGCGTCTAGGATTGACCGAGTCTTGGATGCGAAACGTCATCGCATGTCGAATCGGAAAATGTGATTCCGAGAATCTGGCCAGGTTTAGATTAGGAGCCGTTTAATTATCGTTCCTACCAGGAGGAAATTAGTCTACATATACGAAATGTCATCGTGTATGCGTTCAGGGAAACGTCTTATCTCGTGGATGCCTGTTAATCTCCTTCTATGTACGTTTAATGTGATATGGCTGGGAGAACTAGGAGTTACTCTCCACTGATTGTGGCGTTCATGTTTTTATGAATGAACAGGTTGCTTGCATTGTAACACCCGGAAATGTACCCTATTTTTCTAGTAGAAATATTTTACGAAATCTTTTCAGCAAATTTAAGTTTTAATTTATAATTTTATGTTCCGAGTCGAATTTAGAATTTCCGAGTTCGTATTTGGAATTTCCGCGAGATTCCATGAGAATCCCGTCATAAGGCGAGTTTGACTTTTGGTTGACTTTTTCCTTACTTATACTCATACTCCTTAACCTAATTTCCTACTCAAACTCACAAACGCATTCCTTCCTCTTTAAGAAAACTCAAACCTTGCCTCCTTAGCTTTTTCCGATCTTTGATTCATCGTAGTTCATTCGTTACTCGATAGAATTCACGTAAGTTCGTCTCATTCTTCTCTCCTTACCTTCCTCTATCCGTATTGATAATAAAATTATCGTCTTTCTCGCTTTTCAAGCTTTCCGTCTTTCTCAAGATGAACTTTATTCATCTTTTTACGATCTAATTGTAGGTGGTGACCTCCAAGATCCCGACAAAGACTACTACCTTGTTGAAGAGGAGCTTGACGACTAGTAGAGACGTTTAAAGGTAACGGTGAAGGGTTACTCGGTATCATTTACGTGTTTTACATGTTATCTATGCTAGAAACCGTATTTAGAATATGGTTAGTGAGCTTGGTAGTTGTGTTGATGATGATATATGTTGTATGTTGATAATTCATATGAGTTTTGATGATTTATGATAATATTGGATGATAATTGAATTTTGGATCCTTAGTGAAAAATGAGAATTTCGTGTACATGAGACCCCAGCCGGTCGACCGGCAGCCGGTCAGACCACTGGCTGGGGCACCTGCTGTATATTTTGACATTTTTACATGATTTTGGGATATGAGGTTGGGCTTAGCCGGTCGACCGGCAGCCGGTCAGACCACCGACTGAGACCCCCCCTTCTTTCCTTTGTTTTTCAAAAGACCCATTGATCCCAGCCGGTCGACCGGCAGCCGGTTGACCTGACCGGCTGGGACACACTGACATTTTACATTGATTTTTCATATGATAGTTGGCCTGAGCCGGTGGACCGGCAGCCGGTCAGCCTGACCGGCTGGCACCTGCTGTATGTTTTTTGTGATTGTTGTTTACGGTTTTCATTTATAATAATTCTAATCGTTTGTTTAGCGTATAATTTTACGTAGCGACTTATAATATTATTGTTTTGAATAAATGACATTTCACTCGCTTGTATCACATGTTTTGTGACGGTTTTTGGTATGTTCCCACTTGAGTCGGTTTTCACAAATGATACGGTTTGAGCACTATGTT
>JAIUZE010028230.1:0-11948 GCA_022085475.1 Heliosperma pusillum
ACTAAAAAGGTGACTCATGGGCTGATTTGGGCCGGACCTAACACGGGCCTGGACTGGGCCCACGGCCTGGTTTGGGCCTGTTTTGAGACGACAATTCTAAACTCGTTTCTTAATATTTCCCGCATGCTTTAACATATTTAAAACCCGTCAAAAACAACAACAAAACAATCAAGTATCGACCCAACCCACTAGCCCACTCACGGACCAGCCCAGACCGGACCTGGACCGGGCCTGAACCGGCCTGAACCGGCCTGGTTTGGGTCGGTTTTGCCAGCCACTTTACACGGCCACCCTAACAACAACACCCAATTTATTTCTAACATGTTCTAAAAATCAAACATCCATTTTAACAACAAATTCAACCATCATTCATACAAAAATCATGGTTATAAATAAATCATCCAAATTTGTCAAGAGCACTAAACATAATAAAAATTCCATACAACATATAAAAATAACAACTTATCATGTTACTAATTAAAAACCGTAAATCATAATAACATGAACTAAAACAAAAGATGAATCAAAAACAAAAGAAACAAAAGCTATGTAACATTAAATCGTCGAGTAACTCGGAATCGTTACCTTAGCTAGAAAAATCAATTAGCACCAAAATAAGAAGTATAAACTAAGAAACCCGTCTTCTACTCTTCCCCTAATATATACGAGTCACCAAACTCGTCTTCAAAATCTTCCCCTATAAGAAATGACAAGAAAAACATTATTAGAATTAAAACTTGATTTTCCATAATTAAAGTGTTGAAAACGATTTTTGACGGAATTGAAAATAAACCGTACTTGAAGATGGAGAGCGAAGAGGAGATTCTAGAAATATAAGTTAGGACGGATTTAATTAAGAAATGAAGGTTTTATGATGATTTTGCTCCAGAACGACGAAGAACGGATGAAGAACACCAAGAACGCTCAAGAACGATTAAAGAAAGTGATAATTTGATCTTAATTTGATTTATTGTAAAATGAAACAGTTGTTAGTGAGTAAAGTGGGTGGGTGTGAGCCGTGTACATATAGAAGAAATATGGAGTCGGGTTTTGAAATTGTTGTTACGGAATTGACTCAGGTTTAATAATTATATTACGGTAATTAATTAGATATTAAGTTAATTAAATCAAATATCAAGATATTATGTTATTTTAATCAAAAGAAAGGAAAATATCAAGCTTTAAGAGAGGAAGAAGAGCCGTGTGGTTCATCAAAGAAATCGGGTCTGATTTATCGATTTGCGTAATTTAAACTGACGGATCGATAAAGTTGTAAATATCTTAGATATTATTATTAGTTTAATCATTTTAAATAAAAAGATCCCATATGAGTGGAAAAAGATGACATGGGGAGTGTGACTCATGCCCAAGTCGGGTTTCGGGTTTGTTTCGGGATTTAAAATGACTCGGGAATAGTTAAATAATGTTGGGGATTAAACCGTAAAAGTTATTCTCTTAAATTCCGAATAAATTCAAAATAATTATATTAAATTATCATAAATTCAAATAAATCTTAATAAAAATAAATTAAATTTATTATTTTTCAAAATATAATTTCGGTCTTTAAAATTACGAGGTGAGTCGGAAAAGTCAACGAAAGTCAAAGTCGACTTAAAAGTCAAGAAAAGTCAATGATGACTTAAAAGTCAAGAAAAGTTAAATGACGACTTAAAAGTCAAGAAAAGTCAATGACGACTTAAAAAGTCAAGAAAAGTCAAAGACGACTTAAAAGTCAAGAAAAGTCAAAGATGACTTTAAAACGGGATTCTCATGAAATCTCCCAGAAATTCCAAATACGAACCCGGAATTTCCAAATTCGACTGGAACAATAAATTCTAAGTTTAAAACTTAGATTTGCTGAAAAGTATCCGTAAAATATTTCACTAGAAAAATAGGGTACTTTTCGGGTTGTTACATATGATATATCGAGTAAAACATATTATTACGTAAACCCATGTCATTATCAAAACTATAAAATTGGTCCAACAAATTCCCCCTTTTTGATGATGACAAGTCTCATATGATTTCCTCTTAACAATGTGACTAAGTATGATTCCCCCTCAACAAAACACTCCAAAGTTATAGCAACTTTGATCGCAAAAACATAACAACTTAGCCAAAGTTATAGCTTGAGAGAATTTAAGAGATAACGAGTCTTGACAAGGAGCAAGCTTAAGCAAAGACTCAAATCATATCATTTCTTCCCCCTCTTGGCATCATTGAAAAGACAGGAGCAAAGACATGAAACGACTAGAATAACACATGTGCAAGGCAAGAAATAAATATGCAAAATACGCAATATAAAACGAGATATACCAAGCAAAATCAAGTGCAAATGTTAATAATAAACTACAAACCACAAAATATATTGTTAAGTGCCATTGGGCCGAATGAGATAAGAGTTTAACAAGCCAAAAAATGGGCCGAATTGGTTAAGTAGTTCAAGAGATAAGCAAACAAGGATAGAAAATCAAAGCATTGTGGGTGGGCGGGTGAGATTAGGGTGCTTTATAACCAGGCCTAGTGCGGTACTCGAGAGTGGAGAGTCGGTCAAGGCACGAGGACACATGTGTAGCTTGAGCGGTGAGGCAAACGTCAAAGTTCCGAACTTTTAATGAAAGAGCCTCCGTCGCATCAAAGATAGTACGCATCCCCTCACGCATTTCCGTACCACTCTTAACCAAAGAACCGCCTTGGCTCACCAAATATGCCATCCGATCCCTTTGCCTATACACTTCTTGTTTACAATCAACAATGTTTCTTTCCAATTTTGCAAGGCAATCATCCACACCCGGTCACCCGTCATCCACGTCCTCATCTCACGACTCACACCCGACCCACCTTGGTCACGGGTAGAGCTAGAGGAACCCACTGCCACGGCTTGAACAACCTTGTCCAATACCGCATCAATCTTCTTGTCCTGCGCGTCTAAGCGCTCCATCACACTTCCCATGAACATATCCAATTTTGACTCAATTCCTGAAAAATCAGCCCCAACCGGCTGCATCCCAACCGAACCCCCTTTTGTTAAAAACAACAACTCCGGTCCATTAGCATCTAACTTCATGAATTTCAAGAACCTGTCACACATGTCATCTTTTACGGTAACCCCATAATTGTTCACATTAACGACCCCTTTCAACTCAAGGAGCCGTGACACCCACATCCCGTAGGGTAAATCAAGAGTTGAATAGATTTTGTCCTCGGTCACCGAAAAAGCGGTTTGTGAAATACTAGAAAAGACAAGAAAAGGTAAATTAACCCGGTTTCCCTCCAACCAATGCTTCACGACCAACATCTCATAGCATGCAACTTTGTCCCGTCCTCCCCGACGCGGAACTACGGTATTCCATAAAAAGTTTAACAGAAATTTCAATTTTGGTGACACACTTCCCGCCAAAACACAACTCGACAACGACGCCCCAACATCAAAATATTTCTTAACTTCCAACTTAGCCATGTCCGTCAGTTCATCCCATGACGTACTCGGATTGATTTTGATTCCATCATCAGGAACCGAAAACATAGTACAAAAGTCCGTCACGGAAATCGAGACTGAACGGCCATTAATGACGGCATTCAACACTCCATCGTTTAATGAAACAGAAGCGAAAAACTCTATTACCTCAATCGGATAAACAGGACCCGAAAACTGTGCCACGGTTTCCCATTCTTGAAAATTCAGAAAATCAGTAAAGAATCCTAAAGCCGCATATTTATCACACCAAGCTTTCGGATAGAAACGACCCACGTGTATTTCGTACTGAGCAACTAACCCGTGTTGGTGCCTCGAGAACCGTGTCAGCAACTTCGGTTGTACCTTCGTCTTGGAGTCTACCTTTGCCTTTATTTAACCGTCTTCTTTTTGTACCCTCAAGACCCGCACCGGACTCGGTTTGGTTTAGGGTGGGTGATTGTTGTGTGGGAGTATGAGAGGTATTTTTGGGCATACTAGGCTTAGGAGTTTTTGGGTTTGGGTTTTTGGAGATTTTTGATCTAGTGAAAGCCATTGATGAAGGTTGAAGGTTTGGGTAAATTTTTCTTTGTTTGTGTGTGGGAGCCGTGAGGAAGGAGAAGAAGTAAAAAAAAATTGGTTGAGTATTGATGTGGTGAAAGTGAAAGGTAATTATGATGGTGTAAGAATTGGGTATTGCTTTTGTACTTTGGCACATGGGGTGCCGGCTCCAAGTCCTTATTTCCCCTTTTTTTTTTAATTTGAATTTTGGTAGGAAAAGGAATCTTGAGTGGTTAATTGTTGGGATATGGTAAGGATAGAATTTGGTAAATAAAAAGATATGGTAAGGTGATTTTATTTGAAAATTTCGGCTAGCATAAGATACATGGATAGAATTTGGCTCAATTTAGGAAAGTGAATAAGATAGGTATTTGGCAAATATGTGGTTCATAATTCAATTTCCATAAAACACTCAATATGCATACTCACGTAAAATATATAATATTAAACACAAATATACTAGCAAAGAAATATGCGGAAACAGTCATACAATCTCGTCTTATTCTAGCCAGTCACGCAGGTTCACAAAATAGATAAGATGAATTTAATTGCTACCGATTAAACCAATTTCCAACCGCAAAATCTCAAAACGTCTTCTCGCTAACGCCTTTGTTAAAATGTCAGCCCATTGATTGTCAGTACTACAAAATTCGAGTTTAATGTTGCCCTTTTCTACATGGTCACGCAAAAAATGATGTCTAATGTCTATATGCTTAGTACGAGAATGCTGAGCTGGGTTCTTAGAAATAATAATAGCACTCGTATTATCACAGAAAACAGGCATACAACCAACATTAACACCATAATCACATAGTTGTTGCTTTAACCAAGTAGTTGAGAACATACCAGTCCTGCAGCGATATATTCGGCTTCTGCAGTAGATAACGCAACCGAATTTTGCTTCTTTGAGCCCCAAGTAATTATGCATGGTCCAACAAACGTAGCAAATCCAGAGGTACTTTTTCTATCTAAAGAACATCCCGCATAATCTGCGTCTGAATATCCTACTAGATCGAAATTGCACTCAAGTGGATACCATAAATATAAGTTAGATGTACCAATTAAATATCTCAAGATACGTTTAACTGCAATCATATGTGATTCCTTAGGACATGATTGAAATCTAGCGCAGACACATACACTGAACATAATGTCAGGCCTACTTGCAGTTAAATATAATAAAGAACCAATCATACCTCGATATGTAGTCTCATCTACGGACTTACCATTTTCGTCTAAGGTCAACTTTTTGTCAGTTACCATAGGCGTGTCCATTGGATGAGCGTTTTCCATACTAAATTTTCTGATTAGCTCCTTGACATATTTTTGTTGGTGAATCTTTATCCCTTCTTTGGTTTGTTGAATTTGCAATCCTAGGAAGAATTTTAATTCTCCCATCATACTCATTTCAAATTCTGAGGTCATAAGATCTGAGAAATACTTGCACAACTTATTGTTAGTAGAACCAAAAATAATATCGTCTACATAAATTTGAGTAACAAGTAAATCAGAACCCTCGGATTTTAGAAATAGGGTTTTGTCGACAGATCCTCTTTTAAAATTGTTTTGTAATAAAAATTTTGACAATCTGTCGTACCAAGCCCTAGGTGCTTGTTTCAAACCATATAAAGCTTTATCGAGTTTAAAACGTGGTTTTGAAACTTGCTATTCAAAAATCCAAAAGGTTGTTCAACAAAAACCTCTTCTTCCAAATAACCTTTAAGAAATGCAGTCTTAACGTCCATTTGGAATAATTTCATTCCTTTATGAGCTGCGAAGGCGATGAGCAAGCGAATAGCTTCAAGTCTTGCTACTGGAGCGAATGTCTCGTCATAATCAATCCCTTCTTGTTGATTATAACCTTGAACGACCAATCGAGCCTTGTTACGAACTATAACTCCTGAATCATCTAATTTATTTCTGAATACCCATCGAGTACCAATCACAGTTCTACTAGAAGGTCGTGGCACAAGGTGCCATACTTTATTACGTTCGAACTGTTGAAGCTCCTCTTGCATAGCCACAATCCAGTCGGATTCTGCAAGAGCTTCCTTGATGTTGGTAGGCTCTATGGTAGACAAAAATGAGTAGAATGAGCAAAAGTTATTTAATGTTCGCCTAGTCTGAACTCCTTTAGTCAAACTTCCCAGGATACTATCCATAGGATGAGAACTCTTATATTTCCATTTCTTAGAGTTCCTAGGCTCATCATCATCTAATGAACTTTCACTTTCCTCAAATGATTCAGAATCAAGATTGGTTCCCCCTGAGCTGGACTCTGGGGTTATAGTTGAAGTTGATGTTACACCATCTTGGTTTTGGTTCAAAGTTATAGCATCATCTGCTATAACTTCAGTTTCCTTTTCCTTGTTTTGAGAAAAGACATTCGTATCATCAACAATTGTCTCAGTTCTCTGTTCAAGGTCATTTGCGGATTTATCAAGTTCATCATTGATTCCTTCAATAACTTCTTTATTGTTATCTGGCTCGTCTTCCCTTGAAAGGTGAAAGTCTGGATCATTCATGTCTTCTTCTTCATTCTGTTCAACTTGATCAGGCACATTATCCTCATCAAATACAACATGAACACTTTCCTCTATGGATCAAATTTGCTCAAATTACTTTTCCCATTGTTATGGACAAAACATTTACTACCGAAGCAACGGAGGTGAGCTATATTGGGTTTTCTCCCTCTTAAAAGTTCATAGGGAGTCTTTTTGAGAATAGGTCTAATCATAGCTCTATTGTGCACATAGCATGCAGTACTAATGGCTTCTGCCCAAAAGCTCTTAGGAAGGCCACTACACAAAAGCATAGTGCGGGCCATGTCCTCTAATGTTCTATTCATACGTTCCACGACACCATTTTGTTGTGGGGTTCGTGGTGCAGAAAAGTTATGTCCTACACCATTCTCCCTACAATATTCTATAAAAGCTTGATTATCAAATTCGGTGCCATGATCCGTACGAATGGAAACTAACTTTTTATCATACTTGTTTTGGGCGAGCTTCATCAGTACTACAAACTCATCGAAAGTTTCATCTTTAGTGAAGAGAAAGATAGGCCATACGTACCTTGAGCAGTCGTCGACTAGGACGAATACGTACCTTGATCCACCGCGGCTTCTGACTTTCATAGGTCCACACAAATCCATGTGTACCAACTCAAATGGACGCTCTGTACTTACTACTCGTTTTGGTTTGAATGAAGATCTAACTTGTTTACAACGGGCACATGAGTCACACATCTTTTCTTGTTCGAATTTGATTGAGGGTAGACCCTCAACTAAATCCCAAGACTTGAGTTTCTTTAAAATCGTTGGACTGATGTGTGCAAACCTCTTGTGCCACAAGCATGAATCATCCACAGTGACTTTCATGCACGTAAAGGAACTTGTAGTGACTTTGTTTAAATCAATCATATACACGTTCCGTTTACGTAGACCTTCTAAGATAACATTACTAGTACCTTCAACTATGATACGACAAACATTTGAATGAAAAACGACTTTGTTGCCTTTGTCACATAGTTGAGAGATGCTTAGTAGATTATACTTAAGGCCATCTACCAGATATACATTATTAATAGCATGTGAAGAAGATATACCAATCTTACCTACACCGATTATATTTCCCTTCTTGTTGTCTCCAAAGGTGACCTTGCCACCGTTGAAGGGCTCTAGTGAAAGAAAAAGATTTTTGTTTCCGCTCATGTGTCTCGAACATCCACTGTCGAGCTACCATAAATTATTTTCTTTCACTATTATCTGCAAGAGAATCAAATACAGCTTTTAGGTACCCACGCTAAGTTGGGTTCTTTTTGGTTAGTGACTATATATTTGATCCTTCCTAACCCATACCTGTATGACAATTCTTTTCTTCTTAGGATAGGGTTTGCTAGGTTTATTATATTGTTTGTTATTATTACGACGCACATTAGGTTTAAATGACTGCTTCTGATTCACATAAGGTTTAGATTTTGAAGGTACAGATGTGTAATCGAAAGCTATGTCATAAAACCATCTAAACTCATTATTTCTACCCTCATCACGTTGAGGTTCAGATTCGGAATCATTAACACTAGACGCGTCATGCTCTTTCACAAAATCAGATTGATTTTTGTTGTCGTTAACATATTTAACACAATTATCTTTAACATGACCGTTGTGACCACAATAATTGCAAATCAGATATTCTGAATGATTGACATACTTCCTTCTTCTGAAATCACGGTCAAAAGGAGTGGATTTGCACTTATCATGGTCTCTACGACTATAGCATTCATGACCTAGACCCATCTTCATGTTATTGTTAGATTGTTCGATAAAGAAGTCTAAGACCTTCTTACTTCCTTCCCACTTATCATGAACTTTTCGTGCATGAAGGAGTAATTCCTTCAAAGACTGAATTTCTTTTTCACACGACGAATGATCTACATTCGAGTCTTTGGAGGGATTGTTCTTTTTGAAATTTTCACGAAAGTCATTGAAACGTTTATTCAAGATAAGTTTCTCCTCATTATGTTGACTTTTGGCTTGGGAGAATTCAGCCTTTATATCTTTCAATTGCTGAGAAAGAAAGGAGTTTACTTTCTCGTGATCAAGGATAACAACTTCCTTTGCCTTAGCGTCAAATTGTAAAAGCTCATTGACTTTCTTCAATTCTGAAGTTATAGCTTCATTAGCTATAACTTTGGCTTGAAGATGCTTAATGTTGAGCTTTAACTCTGAGATTATAGCTTCATTAGCTATAACTTTAGACTCAAGAGCCTCTTTCTCAACTTTAGACTTGAGCTTTTTAGCTTTGGCCTTTAGAAGTTGGTTTTCCTCAGCAATATCAAGAATTTGTTCTTTAAGATCTTTTAATTGAAGACTCTGTTCATGACAATGATCTAAAGCTTCTTCAAAAGACTTAATTAAAGACTTCTTAGATAAATTCTTAACTTGCTTTTTAAGTTCAAGATGACTAACCTCTTCGTCATCTTCTGAATCTGAGTTGCCGACAAGGCACATTTCGGATTCGCTTTCATTGTCACTGTCAGAAATTAGGTCAAGACTGACGTTGATTAGACACAAGTTGGCGACTTCCTCTTCCTCTGACTCGTCGTCCTCTGTGTCGAGATCTCCCCAGCAATAAGCCATCATTACTTGCTTGAATTCTTTCTTGGTTTTGTCTCGTTGATTTTTGTCTTTGATTTTCTTCCATGTGGGGCAATCCTTGATCATGTGATCATTATCCCCACATTTGAAGCAACCACGACTAGAAAGAGACCCTTTTGACTCAATTGGCTTCTTTTAAGATTTGTTGGTGTTATTGTTAAACGTTTTCCCTTGTGGTTTATTAAATAATTTTTTCTTAAAACGTCTAGCAAATAACACTGTTTCATCTTCAAGATCCGAATCATGTCTTTCACTAGATTCGGCTTGTAAAGCCACTTTCTTGTTATTACTATCATTTGCCTCATCTTCATCAAGAGTAATCTCGTGAGCCATTAGGGTTCCAAGTAGCTCTTGATAAGATAGGTCAGATAGGTCTTTACATTCCTCAATTACCGTCACCTTAGGTCTCCATCGTTTAGATAGACTTCTAAGGATCTTCCTGGCAATTTCCTCGGAGTCAAAAGTTTTTCCAAGATTTTTCAATTCATTAATGATACTAGAGAAGCGAGTGGACATGCTGTCAAGCGATTCATTTTGTTCCATGGAGAACAGTTCGTATTTTCGCATAAGTAGTGCAATACGTGGCTTTTTGACAACAGTTGTCCCCTCATAGGCTAACTCAAGACCATCCCATATTTCCTTGGCAGTAGAACTAGATGAGAAACGATCAAATTCAGTATGGGTCATGTCGTTTTGCAACAGACTGATAGCCTTTGAATTTTTCTCAGCTTTCTTATAATCTGCCTCAACATAGTCATGTTCTTTCTTTTCGATGGAAGTGCCAGTAGCAGATCCAAGCATGATCTTATTAGGACCATTCTTAATGATTAGCCAACACTCCCAATCGTTACCCTTTTTGAAATGGGTCATCATATTTTTCCATAAACTGTAGTTCTTTCCATCGAATACGGGACACTTCAGATGTTTGGAATCCATTAAAATAAAAAAAAATGCAGCGGAAAATAAATAAAAATAAAAGGATAAATGGATCAGACTCCTTGCTGTAAGGCAATCAAGAGCACGAGGCTTGATGTGGTCGTTATACACCAAAAATAAAACCTAAGTTTACTAACTAAGAAGATAGCGGAAGTAGGGTCGATCTGCACAGGGAGGAAACTAATTAACTGAAATCTAAATCTGCAAGTAACAATCTGGGGGTTTTGAAATTGTTTTAAACTAAGCTAAATAAGATTAAAGGAAGAGAAGTAAAAGATAGAAATAAATAAGAAATAAACCAGATAAGAGAGAAATATGCTAGGATTCGGTCTACTGCAGTATTGGCATCTACGGGTCAACTAAGTCAGTCAATCTTATTAATGAGAAGAGCAATGGTTTTCTCCTCTCGGTCTCAAACCACCCTAGGGATTTTCCTAATTAACTCTCGTCCTCTTAGGAGTCACCTATCAATTCTAAGCAAGCCTTCCTTTCCAATCTCTCGATCCAGGTCGGGGTTAACTACCTAGCCTAGTCTCCTGCGTGCACTCATTCGACTAAACCTCAATTTAATTGCTTAGACTGATTCTCACGACTAACTAAAATAATCTATCCTAACATGCCTCTACCACAGTTTCCCTCATCCCAACATACAAGAGAATTAGCCACTCATGCTATTAACGATGCTAACAAAGACGATTGAACATATGACGATAGACATAATAAAATCGCAATTAATAAGCATGAACAATAACAATGCAGTAGTTAAGAAGAGAAAACAGTAATTAAGACTAAAGGTTAAGAAGTAAAGAGAGAAAAGAAGAAAGGAGTTTACAATCTTAGCAAATCCGGCGTAAAGAACAAATCCTACGTCGATAAACCCGAATGCAAACCAAAGATAAAGTTCAGAAACTAATGGAAGATTAATGCTAATGATTCCGAACCGTAATTGTTCTGAGTCCTAATGACTCCCAATCTGAATTCTTCCAAATGATGTAAATAAGAGTTTATATAATGCAAAACACGACTCTTAAACCCTAATTAAGCTATGGACTTCAGGCTTATAATAGAATCCACTCGATCGAGGGAAAAAACCACTCGATCGAGGACTTTATTGGAGGAAATCACTCGATCGAGTAACAATTCTACTCGATCGAGCAACTTTTCAGCAGCTTCTACTCGATCGAGCACAGGACAGCTCGATCGAGCAATTATTCTCTTCATCGCTCCTCGATCGACCAAATATATAATCGATCGAGGTCTTTTGGCATGGCATGTAGTGTTGGACATGGCTTTGGACTTGATTGCGAGCGGTTTCACTCTTTCCCATGCAAGAGCTTCTGTTCCGTTCCTTCCATTCTCCTAAATGCATGCAAATTGGACTGTTTTGGCTCGGTTTCCGCTACTACGCAGCTTGTACCTACAAAATAGTAATGAAAGTACAAAGTAGCCAAATAGGGGCATATGGTGACATAATATCACCTAAATGACATAGAAATGCGTGCAATAAATGGACTAGAAAGTCTATATAAAATACACGCATCAAACTTCCCCAAACTAAACCTTTGCTTGTCCTCAAGCAAACTAAATGCAACTATATGGAACAAAATAAACCTAGGGGAATGGAGTAAGTCTCAGAGCTAGCTACAAGTCAATGTTAAACAGTTTAATGCACTCGATCAATCATTACAAAGCTTAATGCGAAAGTGAACGAATTCATACAATCTTGGAAATAAATTAGACTTTCTGTTGTAACAACGGAAAATGTACCCTATTTTTTCAGTAAAAATATTTTACGGAACTTTTCAGTAAATTTAATTTTATTTAGGATTTATGTCCGAG
>JAIUZE010028231.1:0-17504 GCA_022085475.1 Heliosperma pusillum
CTTTAATATGGTTCAAAGTTGTCACTACAACCTATTTGGATATAACAAAGCACAAAATTAAGTTTTATAAACTCAAACGATAAATGTGATTATCATATATGAACAATCAACACAATGTTAATGCTTCATATCTTATAATCTAAAGTATACAAGTTCCATGACACTTCATGGTCATCTTGTCTAAATGCAATAAAAGCTTGGATGGTGGATATACCATGTATCCATTTGTTCCAACTTTATAAATTGCTTATTTTCTTTCCAATCATCGTTATTCCCAATAACATGAAGTTATCTAAGTACCTCACTAGATCTCTATCTAGTGTTGGGCACTTTAATCTTGAAAGATGCTCCCTCTCGTTATCATGATAACCACGTGATAAGTGTCTTGGTGGAATGGTCTACTTATTAGATCCTTATAATCCACCTCATCCTCATCATTATGTACTAAGACTCTATTTGTAGAATTGACACTTCAATCATCCCTTTTATTTATTCGCTTTTAATATAACAAAATTTACCCTTGGATTTTGTCAGATCCTTTACAGGTTTGGAAACTTGGGTTCGTGTGACACTTAACACGCAACTAAGTTATTATTACCAAACACAAGAATAAACCCATATTTCTCCTCGAGAATCTCATGGTCATTCTTGAAGGCTATCCAATATCTCTCATGTGGATTACTTGTTTTTAACTTGTCATGCTCCAAGCATACAACTTATCAAGGTATGTGCATATCTTGACATATATGATTGGCCTAATGGAGGAAATATTAGCAATCATTTGCATCCTCTCTCATCTATCACTATAGATTTTGGATACCTACTCCAAGTCTTTCATCTAGAAATGATTTCCCAAACACTCCTCCACGGAAGGCAATGTCAGTACATCATTCCCAATGACCAATATGTCTCCTACATGCGAGACATGGGAGATATTCTTGTATTAGATACAATATGCTTCTTCCAAGTATTTCATCTAGAAATGATTTCCTAAACACTCCTCCACGGAAGGCAATGTTAGTACATTATTCCTAATGATTGATATGTCTCATACATACAAGACATGGAAGATATTTTGCTCCCACTAATCTTCATGTCCATACATGACGAATTTTCACTCCCACTAATCCTCATGTCCACACATGATAGATCTAGCTCGCACTTAACTACATGCATAAACATGGCATATTCGACAATTCGAGGAAACCATTCTCTCTTGTTATGCAATGATTATTACAACCTCTCAAGTGCTCTCTTAGGATCACACATTGATCTCCTAAGTTTTGTACGACAAATTTTCCACTTCTAAATGCCCATTTAGAAAGGTAACTTTAAACAACTCTTTGTCACTTTGTCATACATATACTTTCAATGAGGTGTAGATGCAATAATCTTGGATCTCAAATATGGTTATATTTTAACTTATATACAATACTTTACAATAAAGTTTTATTCACCCTAGGGAGGTCCAAACTTCCCCATGTAATTTTATATGTATAGTATCCATCTTGTATTCTTAAGGCTCTTATGCAACAAATTCGAATTGAAAATTATATCGCCAATCTATAGATCATAATTATAACTTTCAAAAAGTAGATATTTTCACTATAAGCTTTCATTATAAGCTTCGGACCTTGGATGACTTAAGAACATTTTCTCTTGTCTTTGTTTGTGGCATATTTTTGCCCACTCTATCCTTTATAAATACGTTTATTTACGTGAAGGATAGCTCCATGAGCCACAAACAGTTTTAGGTGTAAATGAGAAAATTCTTGTAAGGATAGCTTAATGAGCTCTATTCCTTAGTCACAAACAACTTTGTTCTCGAGGTATAAGTAGGGTATGATGCTCGTATTAACTCTTATTAACTTTGAGCGATCTATAGTAGACTTATTTGTTTAGACTTTAGTATTCTAGCTTCTCTATAGACTCATTCTATTTAAGCAAAATACTTGGACTCTTATCCATGTCTAGAATAAATTTAGGATTCTTAACCCTTCCATAACCCGTATGGAGTCATATTTGCGTTAAAAGATCTTATCTTACGACTTATATGGATTGTAAATCCCCAAGTGCGAGTTCATTAACTCGATTTGACTATGCAATTGATCTTTCTTATTTTAAATAAGTTGTGATACTTTGTCACAAGCCACAAGTGAGAATCCAATTCATAACTTAGGTGATTATAATGATCCAATCATTATATTTTCTCACATGATCAATTAGTCACAATACTTTATGTTTAAGATATTAACTTTGTATAATGAAAAGTTTAGAACATTAATTCCACAAACATAATGACTTGGGTTGAAAACCAAGATATCATTATATAGTACAACAATTGTCCTTTAAATAATGGAAATAATAACCAGTTTCCATGTCTAACACGGAAATCAAAAGTTCCAAAACGACATTCAAAATAACTAGAAAGACAAATAGCAAGAATGCCAAGCTAATCCTTAGGTCTCCTCTATGTGGTGACTACCTTAGCTCCCTCATCTTGGAGATTCCCTAAAGCTTGCTTTGCTTTGTCTTCCTTCTCATGCCCTTAATCTAATTAGGAGGATGAGAACTACAACTTGTATCAAAATACCAAAGTTGAGATTAATATCAATAACATAAACATCCGGGAGAACTATTATTTACTGGAAGAACTCGTCCAGTCTTAATATCTCCCAAATATATGGGGCAATTACGTTTCCAAGAGCCTATACCATTACAATAATGGCACTTGTCGTTGGAGGCGATACCCTTCCTAGACTTAGAATAACTATTCCCAATAGCCTTTCTTTGTCTTTAGAAGGCGAGGCTTTTTCCCTTTGTGTCCACTCTTCTTGAACTTCCCTTTGCTTTTGTCATTTGATGTTCAAAACATCTTTGCTAGTGCTAGCATGGTAGCCCATATCACGCTTGGTTTGCACAACCAATTTGTGCAACTCATGTAGAGTCGTGGTGACGTTTTGCATGTTGAAGTTCACCCTAAAATTATCAAACACTTTGATACAGTTTAGGGAGTGGAGTACACGGTCAATCACAAGTTGCTCGAGAATCGTTATTCCTTGCTTCTTAGTACCTCGACATGCTCAATAATTTTGAGTATGTGGGAGCAACCATATTGACCATCCTTCATTTTTAATGTCGAAAAATTAAGAAGCGACTTCATATTGAATGATCCTAAGAACTCGTGAAAACACGGTCACGAGTTTATCGTAGATCTCATACGTGGAATTCATCTTTATGACATTCCTTTGAAGCTCGGCATCTATAGAGAAGATCAAGACATTCTTGATCGTGGCCGATTCTATTTGGTAGGTCTCATAGGCCTCGTTTACGGCGTTAGTTGACCTTGCATTTAGGAGCGTTGGGATAAACCTTAGTGAGGTAACGAAGCTTACCATCATTTTTGGTGGCAAGGCAAAGTTGCCCATTCCAATTCGCGAAATTAGGAAAATTCTTTCGAGTTTGCATTGATCCATAAAGGACCTAAGCCATGATACGGTGGTGAGTGCTGGTGCGGGAGGTCGAACCTCGTTATCGTTTGCCGAAATTGCGAATAAATAAGTTTGACTACAAAATAGAAAATGAAAGAAACATCAACATTTATCGTTTTAAAATACTTGTAAACATTTTAAACAAGTTTAACATTTATATAATGACCTCCATCCAATTACATAAATGATTCCAAGACCCAAATTCAATATTAACTCGGGTTTATGTGAGCCATGGACTCCACGACCTTTATCAATATTATTTGGTGGGTTAACTCATTAACCGATTATACAATTAGAATTCTTGGTCGATGAAATACTTTATTGTCATCTTTAGCCCGGAACACATGGGCCACGGACCCTAATCTTTCCGTTGAGTTCAACCAAATTTTGATGTAATAACGATTTATTGCCCGACTTACCCAACGTAATAACTTTAGCACCTCGATGAGCCGAACCTACTTCCTTACGAAATTGGGATTCATGGGTTCTACTATTTGTTAAGGCTAAGTCTCAATTATCAAAATAGAGGTCAAGTCAATTTATATTATCTATCTCCTTTTAAGTGAACTAAATAGGTGAACTATCGATAATTATAATTGACGTGGTAGATTGACTCGATAAAATGCATGTGTGATTTAAGTGGCGATTTGGCATGCATGCAACATATAAATAAAAATGCAAGCATAAAATAAACTTCTAGTATGGCTTCCTAAAAAATAATAGAAAATCAATATTAACTACTAAAAATTCGGAAACCAACTCCTTGGTCCCTTGAACTTCATTTGCACGCCTCCCAAGGACACCGTCTTCCTTTTGGAACGCCTTTCCAAATGGCACCGTCTTTAGGAAACTCCGGGATTACAAATGATATAATAAAGTTACAACGCTTTTCTATTATACATTTGCAAAATAAAATGAAATAATACAATAAAAGTGATACGAGATCACATTTAAATTACAACCAAATCAATATTCCCATACATTTCGGGTAATATCGATTAAAAACTAAGGCCATACTAAGACAAATTACATAATTCCAAAAATTACATAAATCAAAATGACATTCATTCATTCAAAATTCAGCATAATTATATGTAAACTCATGCAATAAAAAGTGCCAAATCGCCCAAATAACCTTATATCGTATAAAACCCCGGTTTTATGGAAATGCGTGATAATAACCAATTAAAATCACAAAATTAATACTTAAATTAAATTTAAGCCCAAGTTAATTACCCTAACTGTTTTAGGACTCAAAAATTAGTATCCACTAATTATTTGACGATAATTCAACTCGGTTTTGCATTATTGCTCGGTTTTGAGCCTTTCTAACATAACTTTTATGTAATAATTCCAAATTAAATTACAATAATTTATAAATTTGAAAAATACAATTTTGAATATTCTGGAACATTTCTAGGAACATCTTCATGTCAAAATTTTTGGACAAAAATTTTCGAATCATTTTAGAGAAAAATATAGTTGCTTTTAATCGATTTTATCAAATAAAATACTAAAATCACACGAAAATTAATCTAATTAATCTTAAACTTATACATATGATATATAGAATATTTATGCAACATATGATAATTTTATCATGCCAAAAATTTGTTTTAGCTATTTATCCCAAAATAATCACTATTTATGCCTTTTTAACTATTAAAAATCATAAATCATGCAAAATAAATCATATTTATCTCACATTTTACATACAGTAGGTAAAATATTCATGTGATATCATAGTAAAAGTTCATAGCCAGATTCGAAATTTTACTAGTTTTAGTCAATAAAACTTCATTTTACACATTAAAATGGATTTATTTAATTAAAAATCATTAACTAAAGCAATAATCTTCCATAAATCATCAAAATTACGTAAAAAAATTTTAGGACCAGAAGGTATAACATGCTCAAAATTTCGTGACTTTATCATATAAATCACTAATTTTTCTAGTTTTATTTTGTTACTTTAACTCGTAAAAACTTTGTAAAACCGATTGCATGCAACATCCATATGCTCTGATAACAATTGTCAGGTTTATGTACCTACACTTAAGACATTTCTTAAGTAAAACTAATTAACTCTTTAATTAGTTACAAGATGTAGTGCATGCAAAACATAAATAACAAAGATAAGAAGAAAAACAATTTCCTCACAATGATAATGACACGTAAATGGGCAGAATAATAGGACTCCTTCCTACTCTTGTTCTTGAGCTAGATGAATATGGGATGAACACCTTTAAGCTTCAAGCATAGAAGCACTCCAATAAGTTGCACCTAGACTATCCCAAATCTCCACATATATCATATACTAGATGATACATATGGAACCCTTACATAATACTACTAATACAACCATTACTACACTTAGTAATATTGTAAACTATTAGTAATATATGAACATGGTTTTATTTAATACTTCTCAAGTTTCTAGTGTGAGAAAAAAGATTAACAACTTGTGTTTATTAGAATGTGAGATGACAAGTTGTAATAAGGAGAGAAAACTCTCCTTATTAGTAGCACCAAAGCCGGCACTACCCTTGGGAAGGGAGGGCATGCTTTTATTTTTGCCTAATCAATGTATATTAGGGTGGCTATAGGTATTAGGGTAGTAATCATGATGTTCATGCTTTAATTAGAACATTTAATCACAAGCTAACCCTCACCCTACACCATACAAAAATCAGTGCACCCATGTTAACATGGATGTCCATTTTATTTTGTGATTTTGTTATTTGTCACATATGTGACATGTGACATGTTATCTTATAATATAATTATGTATTTAACTAATTTAAATACAATTTCATGTCAAATAAATTAAACCTAACATTTTAAGTAATAATTTATAATCACATATAAATAAAATGGGTCATCTCATAATTGGTTGATATGATCTACAACTAATTGTAATTATGATCAACCAATCATGCTTATCTCAAATGTTTCATAAACATTAAGCATTCTAATATAACAATTATATTATTGAATCTTATTTAATCATATTACAATAAGATATATTTCTCACTTGTAAATTTGTTCTGTTTAAGGAATTAATTAATATGTATCGTTATATAATTAATTAATAAGTGAATAGTTCTTTCGATGTGACCTCAAGGGATCAACTGATCACCACCGTCATACGACAGTAATGTCAAACTCTAGTAAGCCAATCATTACCGATTAATGTGGATCAGTTGACTATAATGTTAATCATCCCTTTGTATTTTTGTTAATGAGATTTAATTAAGTGATCGCACTATTGTTGAGGACACTTACTCCAACACCATCCATGTCTAATACAAATCTAGGGTTCTTATCCCTTCCATAGCTTGTATGGAGTCTTATTGGCGTTTTTAGGTCTAGTTTTAGGGCTCATTTGGATTGTAAATCTCCAATTGTGAGTTCGGTAACTCGTTTTGACTATGCTATTGATTTATCTTTTTTCAAATAAGTTGTGATTTTTAGTCACAATTCCATAAGTGAGAATCCAATTCATAACTTAGGTGATTATCATAATGATCCAATCATTATATTTATACATCAAATGTCTTGAGTCGAAATACTTCACGTTTTCGATATTAACTTTGCATAATGAGAAGTTTAAGAACATAAATTCCACGAATATAATGACTTGGGTTGAAAGCCAAGCCATTATAATCAAATACAACAATTGTTTTGCACAATGGAAATAAAACGAGTTTCCATGCCTAACACGAAAATTAAGAGAAGTTCCAAAACGATATTCAAAATACAATAACAATTAGTAAAATGAAGCCAAGACTTTCCATAGGTCTCCTCTATCTGGCGTGCTACCTTAGCTTCCTCATCATGGAGATCCTTTCAAGTTTGCTTTGCTTTATCCTTCTTCTCATGCCCTAAATACAATTAAAAAGGGTGAGAACCACAACTTGTATCAAAATAGCAAAGTTGAGATTAATATCAATAATATAGACATTCGGAAGAGTTATTACCTACTGGAAGAACTCGTCCAGCTTTAATATCTCCCAAATACTTGGAGCAATTACGCTTCCAATGGCCGTACCATTACAATAATGGCACTTGTCTTTGGTTGCAGCACCGTTTTTAGGCTTGGAATCTATTCCCAATAGCCTTTTCTTTTCCTTTAGAAGGCGTGGGCTTGTTCCCCTTGTCTCCACTCTTGTTGAACTTCCCTTTGCTCTTAGCATTGATGTTCAAAACATCTTTGCTAGTGCTAGCATTGTAGCTCATGTCAAGCTCAGCTTGTACAAGCATTTTGTGCAATTCATGGAGTGTAGTGGTTACATTTTGCACGTTGAAGTTCACCCTAAATGTAAAAAACCCTTTGATACGGTTTAGAGAGTGGAGTACACGGTCAATCACAAGTTGCTCGGGAATCACTATTCCTTGGTCCTTGAGTGCCTCGACATGCTCAATCATTTTGAGCACGTGGGGGCTAACATTTTGACCCTCCTTAATATTGACGTCAAAAAATTGGGATGTGGCTTTATATTCAACGATCCTAGAAGCTTGTGAAAACATGGTCACGAGTCTAGTGTAGATCTCATATGCGGAATTCATCTTCATGGCATTCCTTTAAGCTCGGTATCCATAGAGAATATCAAGACATTCTTGACCGCGGCCGATTCCTTTTGGTAGGTCTCAAAGGCCTCCCTCACGACATTTGTGGGCCTCGCATTAGGAGTGGAGGGAGAAGTCTTAGTGAGGTAACAAAGCTTACCATCACCTTCGGCGGCAAGGCGAAATGGCCCATTCCAATCCGAAAAATAAGAACCATTCATTTTAAGTTTCTATCGATCCATGAAGGATCTAAGCCATGAAACGGTGATAAGAGTTGGTGCGGGAGGTGGGACGGTGGACTCCATAGCGAATAAACAAGTTACGACTACAAAATTGGAGACGAACGAAATGTTAACATTTATCGTTTTTAATACTTGTAAAAGTTTTAAACAAGTTGGTGGTTTTGCATTTATATAATGACCTCTACCAAATTATACAAATTATTCTAAGACCCAAATTCTATATCAACTCGGGTATATGTGAGTCACATACTCCACGACCTTCATTAATATTATTTGGTGGGTTAACTCTTTAACCGATTCTACAATTAGAATTATTGGTCGATGAAATACTTTTATTATCATCTTTAGCCCGGAACACATGGGCCACGGACCCTAGTATTTTCGTTTAGAACAACCAAATTTCAATGTAATAACAATTTATTACCTCACTTACCCAACATAAAAAAGGAAGCACCTCGGTGAGCCGAGCCTACCCCTAATGAAATTAGGATCCATGGGTTCTACTATTTGTCAAGGCTAAGTCTCAATTAATAAAATATAGAGGTCAAATCAATTTATTATTTATCTCCTTTAAGTGAACAAAATTGGTGATCTATCGATAATTGTAATTGACATGGTCGATAAATCGATAAAATATGCATGTGAAGGTTATGGCGATTTGGCATGAATGTAACATATAAATAAAAATTCAACATCAACAAATTTACTAATATTGCCTTCCCAGAAATAGAAAATCAAATAATCATTTACAACTTTGGAAACCAACTCCTCGGTCCCTTGAACTTCAAGTGGCACGCCTCCTAAGGACACCGTCTTGATCGGAACGCCTTTCCGAATGGCACCTTCTTTAGGAAACTCCGGAATTACAAATATTATTATAAAATTTCAAGACTTTTCTATTATACATTTGTAAAATTAAATCTAGTAAAATAAAAGTGATACAAGATCACATTAAAATTACAACCGAATCAATATTCCCTTACATTACACCTAATATCGATTAAAACTAAGGCCCTACTAAGACAAATTTCATAATTCAAATTTACATAAACCCAAAATTGACATTCATCAATAAAAATGCAGCATAAATATCTGTGTAACACGTACCAGCAAATTAATGTGCGAAATCGCCCTATAACACTTATATCAAATATCACCCGGTTTTACGGAACTAATTAAAATCACAAATCAACACTTAAATCAAATTTAAGCCCAAGTTAATTATGTAACACCCGCAAATGTACCCTATTTTTCTAGTAGAAATATTTTACGAAACCTTTTCAGTAAATTTAAGTTTTAAATTAGAATTTTAAGTTCCGAGTCGAATTTAGAATTTCCGAGTTCGTATTTGGAATTTCTGCGAGATTCCATGAAAAAGCCGTCTTAAGGCGAGTTTGACTTTTTGGTTGACTTTTCCTTACTTATACTCTAATTCCCTTAACCTAATTCATTACTCAAAATCAAACACAACTCACTTCCTCTTTAAGAAATCTCAAGCTAGCCTCCCTCTTCATTTTTCGATCTTTGATTCACCGTAACTTTTTCGTTACTCGATAGAATTCACGTAAGTTCGTCTTATTCTTCTTCCCTTACCTTCCTCTATCCGTATTGATATTAAAATCATCGTCTTTCTCGCTTTTTAAATTATCCGTCTTTCTCTAGGTGAATTATATTCATCTTTTATTATCTAATGGTTTGTAGGTGGAGACTAGGAAAGCTTAGTAACCGTTTAAAGACGCGTAAAGGTAACGGTGAAGGGTTACTCGGTATCATTTACGTGTTTTACATGATTTCCATGTTAGAGTTCGTATTTAGAATACATTTAGAAAGCCTAGGAATTATGATATTGATGATGATTGTTGTTAGTTGATGATTGTTGATGATAAATATTGATTGTTGATAGTTAATAGAAGTAGATTATGAGAATTGAAAATAAAAGGATTGAATTTATCTTGAAGGTTCACGGGTGATTTGGTAACACATCTCACGGTCGTGAGATGTCATTTCACGGTCGTGACTTGCGCAGTTTCACTGCACTGACCCTTTTTGGTAGAATGATCATATCTCCTTCGTTACTTACTTGTTTTGGGCTTGTGACCACTCGTTGGAACCCTAAGAGGTTAAGCTATCACCTCCACTTGGAATTTCTGCATTCCCATGTCTAGAACTCTAGTTATGATCGTTTGAAGTGGACCCTTGTTTTCGTTGGTTTCCAAACAACATTGTTTTGGAGAGGTGATCTATGATTTTATCCCTTATGCTTCATAAACTTGTTCTAATGCTTATGTATCATGTATTGACTCATGTTTATCATATTTAAACTTTTATGATTCCCTATTCACATGTTTTGTGACGGTTTTTGGTATGTTCCCACTTTGAGTCGGTTTTTACAAATGATACGGTTTGAGCACTATTTTGTCTTGTGCTTTGTACTCTCATTCCCTTGGCTACCTTCCCGTTCGTAAGGCTGGAATGTCGGAACGGAGAGGTATCCTACTGCTTAATTGCATGTGTAGTGGGCATATGACGACGTTGTTGGGAGTTGAACGCTATGCGTTGTTCGACCCGGCCGTCAAATGTTGTATACTTGCGAGGTGGTGTTATTTGCATGTAGCGTACCGCTTCTTATGAGGCTTGAGCTGTTTTTCCGCCTTTTTCGTGAATTGATCTACCGAATTTGAGGTACTCGGCGTTTATTTTTGTAAGACCGAGTCTTGGATGCGAAATGCTTTATCGCATGTCGAATCGGAACATGCTTTATTCCGAGAGTCTGGCCAGATTTAGATTAGGAACGTATTATTATCGTCGTCCTACCAGGAGGAAATTAGTCTACATACGCGAAATGCTTTATCGTGTATGCGTTCCGGGAAATGCTTTATTCCGTGGATGCCTTTTGATCATACTTGCCATGTACACGATGCTAGTGCGTTTCATTTACCGTGAGAAAGGTCGTCTTTGTGTCGCTGTCTTTGAATGCGTGATTTCATGATTGTATTCATGGTCATTGCATGACTTGACACCGTCAAGGTCTTGGTTCGTGAATGGATGATAATATGTTGTATTTATTGTGATCATCGCATGCCTTGACGTGGTTTGTCTGTCGAGTCTCAATCTTATCAATCGTATACCGCTAACGGTGAGATGCAAGCCCTAGTGAGCGTATTCGGTTGCCTAAGAGTGTCTTTTTCCCCGAGTCTTTGAATATCATGATGGATCGATTTTGTGCCTCTTATGTTCTTATCATTATCTATAGAATTGCCTATCTATTCTTATTGTAACTCACATGTATATCTATATATGCATGATTTTACTTTGGTATTTCCTTATATGTACGTTTAATGTGATATGGCTGGGAGAAACCAGAGTTACTCCCCACTGATTGTGGCGTTCATGTTTTCATGAATGAACAGGTTGCTTGCATGGATGGCTTTTTGCTTATGCTATTTTGGGTTCGGGTGTGAGCTAGCGGGCGTTTTCCCTGGATGAAACACCTCTAGACGTTGTTTAGCTAGTTGCTAATTACTTTGTCTTTTGTTAACACTTTGAGAGACTACGTCTCTTGTGGTATTTTTATTTAGTTTGTAATATTTTGACACTCCTCGTATTTTTCTATCTTGCATGTATAAAGGTTTTTAAAATACCGTATTTTCCGCTATATAATTCACATGCTTGTATGTTTTTATATTTCGGCATTCGCGAGGGTTGTAACAGTTGGTATCAGAGCTTTATCGCTCCCCGAAGCACACACGTGAGCCCTAAACTTAAATTACTTGACCTTGAATTAATAAATGAGAGATGGGTAGACTTAAGGACCTAAGTTGGTAGTCTTTGGTGTACTTGATGTTTGTTAGGTTCTAACTTGTTTGTTAATTGTTTTGAGTGATGTTATGTTTATTTATATCTACCGTCTTAAGGTGGATCATTGTGTTACCTAGAAGAAGTATCCTCTACCGGAGATTTGAAGATTGAAAAGCCTAATTGAAGTGTATTTCTTTCTCATCTTTGAATTCTCTCGTCCTTATTGTATTATGCTCTCTTCCTTCTATCTAGGTGCTTCTTTCTTTTCCAACTTGTTTGCCTCTTGGAAATTACTCTTTATAGTTCCTCCATCTTACCATTGGTATCTTTACCTTCCTCTTGTAATTTTTTTTGTAGATGCCATACCCAATTGTTTGTGGTATATTATACTTGGTCGGAAGAACTTTGAATTTTGTGGAATAATAGTGATTGTTAGAATGAATTTGTGATTTGAGGAAAATGGTGTAGATCTAAATTCGCCCTATATTGATGATTGGTTGTGTCTCTGTGGAGAGGTGGTAACATAAGTTTGATGATTTTAATGCTTGATGCTTGTCATGACTTGTGTGTAAATAGTTCATGATATTCGATGGTGTAAGGTCGAATGAGTTGGCTATGACTTCTTAACTCATTAGTAATTTAGTCTTTTGAACTTAGAAGTTTAGTATTGTTTTGAAGACCATGCTTATGATAGGTCTAATTGGTGTAAATAAGAAGTTTTGAATGATATCTTGAGGTGCGAAATACTTTTGAGGTTAAGTGACGTCGTGTGGTTTCCTATTGTGTGTTTGTGAGTATATGCTTGGTGGAAAAGCATTTGGCTATAGTTCTTGGATTTAAAGATTTGATCTTATTTTATGGTATCGGAGACTCGTTTGGAGTAGTAAGGTTTCGTGGTTAGTTGAACCATATTACTTGAGGATTATGATGTGAGTTATGATGGAAATACCTTGGGACGTTAATGATGATGTTTGATTTGAGGTTGTACTTTGATAATAATGAACTCGTGGGCTATAGACTTGAAAATGACCGAGTATAAGAGAGTATTTGTTAGTCTTTCAATTAAAGAAACCTTGGAGGTTGTGTTGAATATTTGAGCTAAAGGAATGTTACTATGCTTGAGTTGCAATTCCACATTTGGGAATCCGTGTGTTATGAAAGGATGGATGAATTAGGTTGTAGTCGATTTATCAAATCTAGGTGTACCTTACTTTGATGATTGTACGTGGTATAATGGTCCCTTGTAAGAGGCCTTTGTAAAGGAATAATTAAGTTGTTTTACTATCGCCTTAAGTTTGAAAGGAGAAATTTTGTGGATTAAACCTTAAACCATTGCCCGTGCCATTGTCCCTTTTCATTTCCATTCTTTAATGTTTTTGTCAAGATTGATCTTTAAGAAATCGCATGCTGGTATCTTCTTTCTTACTCAGATATCTTCATAACTCTACTATCTGCTTTGCTTCTTCCTTGACCTCGTTATTTTCAGCGCTCCTCTCTTGTAATCTCGTGCCTTATTTATTCCCGTGTTCTCCTTGATATTCCTTATCGTTTTCTATCTCGTTGCTCCTTCTTTTTTTTTTTTTCTCTAGTGGATTGGATATTCCGTTTGTAAGGCTTAGAAAATAAGCGTGATGTAATTTTGGAATTCTTAAATTAGAATATGTGTTTTTCGATTGAGCAAATTTCAGGTTGTATTTGATCATGGAAAATAGGACTTAAGCTGTAGGATGAATCCTAATAGTGATAATGTATCTTCTCCTAGTAGTTTTGGATTTGGAGCTTGGTACTCTAGTGTTATTTTGAGAATTTAGTTAATCATGATAATAGTTCGTTGTTGTTGGGTACTATAACGGTTGCTTGGTATGTCATTTGGGAATTAGATGTCTCTAATTGGTGGATTCTAAAAGAGACTTTGCTTTAGGATAATTAAGCCGGTACCAAAGTTTGAGGAGTATTGTCGTAAATGAAAATCGATTCATATTGAGTTTTAGATGAGCTATATGATTTGAATGGTTGTCTGATTGCCAAGTAATTGGCCATTTGTGGTTTGGAATTAGTAATTCTCTTTTATTCTTAAGGACTCATAGTTCGAGATTGAGAAATGTTCGTTGCAAGCTTTGGATAGTAAATGCTCGGTTGTTATGGATTAGAGAGTTAGAATGGTGAACCCATTTATCTTGAGGATTAGTAACCTCCATAGTTTGCTAATGTGACTATTTATATTTGAGGCTTCGAGCGTAGTAATGATCGAATTAAGGATGTTATGGCGTATTAAAGAATCCTTATAACCGATAATGGATTGTGGATTTTCCCTTGTCGTGAGACTTTGGATGAGGCTAGTTGAATCTTAGATAATTGTGTTTGATGCTTTGATTGTGTTTGGACTTTCGAGGATGAGAAAGTTCTTTATAAATTTGGGATAATGAGTTTAAAGTAAATTGGATTAAAGGATTTCATGGTAAGTCTCTTTACCTTGTGGATTGTTAGTCGTGGAGTCTACCGTGCCGATGAACCTTAGTAGATTCTAATTGGATTCGAATAATTGGGATTGTTACTCGAAGTTTCGTGATTATGGAATATTTTTGTAGGAATTTTGATGATGTAAAATGATGAGTTGCAAATTGGGTAAATTGCCTTCTCTTGAGGATCTAGTTTATCAGTAGAGTTAGAACTATCGAATTCTTGTAGATCTTCCTGCCGATTTTATTGTCATCTTTTTATCCCTAAGAGTTTGATTTGTTTCGTTTTTGCGTGTTTTGTATATATTTTGTTATCGTGATTTGTGAACTTTAAGTTCGAGTCGCTCTATGTACGTGTAATGTTTTGTTATTTGATTTTATCTTTGATAAAACTTTCAAATTTCCATATTATATTTCTCATTTAACGTTTCAAAGAAGTTTAAAAATGGTTTGTGTACCCTCTTTTTGGAGAAAATGGATTTCTTTTGCTTTTATATTTGGATTTTGCGTTTGGTTGGATGTTTGCACTTGTTATTGGAGACGCGTCTGATAACTAGTCCTGCACTTACTAACGTTGTTTTGAATTTCGATTTCACTATTTCGACTTTGCTTTTGGATAATTAGAGTTCTCGTTCGCGACGAGCATTCTTGAGATCCGTAAGTAAAGTTTCACACTTATAAAAAATTTTCTTTAAACCGTTTGCTAGATGAACTTCGTTTCATAAATATTTCTCCCTTATAAAAGTTTTCGTATTAATTTTGTAAACCGATTCTTATCTTTGATACTTTTGTTTTCTACTTTCAAGTTTCGAGGACGAAACTTTTTAAAAGGAGGGGTGATTGTAACACCCGCAAATGTACCCTATTTTTCTAGTAGAAATATTTTACGAAACCTTTTCAGTAAATTTAAGTTTTAAATTAGAATTTTAAGTTCCGAGTCGAATTTAGAATTTCCGAGTTCGTATTTGGAATTTCTGCGAGATTCCATGAAAAAGCCGTCTTAAGGCGAGTTTGACTTTTTGGTTGACTTTTCCTTACTTATACTCTAATTCCTTTAACCTAATTCATTACTCAAAATCAAACACAACTCACTTCCTCTTTAAGAAATCTCAAGCTAGCCTCCCTCTTCATTTTTCGATCTTTGATTCACCGTAACTTTTTCGTTACTCGATAGAATTCACGTAAGTTCGTCTTATTCTTCTTCCCTTACCTTCCTCTATCCGTATTGATATTAAAATCATCGTCTTTCTCGCTTTTTAAATTATCCGTCTTTCTCAAGGTGAATGATATTCATCTTTTATTATCTAATATTATGTAGGTGGAGATTAGGAAAGCTTCGTAACCGTTTAAAGACGCGAAAAGGTAACGGTGAAGGGTTACTCGGTATCATTTACGTGTTTTACATGATTTCCATGTTAGAGTTCGTATTTAGAATACATTTAGAAAGCCTAGGAATTATGATATTGATGATGATTGATGTTAGTTGATGATTGGTGATGATAAATATTGATTGTTGATAGTTAATAGAAGTAGATTATGAGAATTGAAAATAAAAGGATTGAATTTATCTTGAAGGTTCACGGGTGATTTGGTAACACATCTCACGGTCGTGAGATGTCATTTCACGGTCGTGACTTGCGCAGTTTCACTGCACTGACCCTTTTTGGTAGAATGATCATATCTCCTTCGTTACTTACTTGTTTTGGGCTTGTGACCACTCGTTGGAACCCTAAGAGGTTAAGCTATCACCTCCACTTAGAATTTCTGCATTCCCATGTCTAGAACTCTAGTTATGATCGTTTGAAGTGGACCCTTGTTTTCGTTGGTTTCCAAACAACATTGTTTTGGAGAGGTGATCTATGATTTTATCCCTTATGCTTCATAAACTTGTTCTAATGCTTATGTATTCATGTATTTGATTCATGTTTATCATAGTTACATTTATATAATGCCATGTTCTCATGTTTTTGTGACGGTTTGTGGTATGTCCTACTTTGAGTCGTTTTTACAAATGATACGGTTTGAGCACTATTTTGTCTTGTGCTTTGTACTCTCATTCCCTTGGCTACCTTCCCATTCGTAAGGCTGGAATGTCGGAATGGAGAGGTATCCTACTGCTTAATTGCATGTGTAGTGGGCATACGACGACGTTGTTGGGAGTTGAACGCATTGCGTTGATCGACCCGCCGTCAAATGTTGTGTACTTGCGAGGTGGTGTTATTTGCATGTAGCGTACCGCTTGTTATGAGGCTTGAGCTGTTTTTCCGCCTTTTTCGTGAATTGATCTACCGAATTTGAGGTACTTGGCGTTTATTTTTGTAAGACCGAGTCTTGGATGCGAAATGCTTTATCGCATGTCGAATCGGAACATGCTTTATTCCGAGAGTCTGGCCAGATTTAGACTAGGAACGTATTATTATCGTCGTCCTACAAGGAGGAAATTAGTCTACATACGCGAAATGCTTTATCGTGTATGCGTTCCGGGAAATGCTTTATTCCGTGGATGCCTTTTAATCATACTTGCCATGTACACGATGCTAGTGCGTTTCATTTACCGTGAGAATTGTCGTCTTGTGTCGTCTTTGAATGCGTGATTTCATGATATTGTTCATGGTCATTGCACGATTGGACACCGTCAATGTCTTGGTTCGTGAATGGATGATAATATGTTGTATTTATCGTGATCATCGCATGACTTGACTGGTTTGTCTGTCGCGTCTCAATCTTATCAATCTTATACCGCTAACGGTGAGATGCAAGCCCTAGTGAGCGTATTCGATTGCCTAAGAGTGTCTTTCCCGAGTCTTTGAATATCATGATGAATTCGGATTTGTGCCTCTTATGTTCTTATCATTATCTATAGAATTGCCTATTTATTCTTATTGCAACTCACATGTATATATATATGCATGATTTTACTTTTGTATTTCCTTATATGTACGTTT
>JAIUZE010028235.1:0-32406 GCA_022085475.1 Heliosperma pusillum
ATATGATACAGTCACTACGTAAAATTATACGATAAACGAATCATGCGAACTATTATAAATTACAAGTTTTAGAGATTTCAAGAAGAAAACACAGCCGTGTTCCAGGCCGGTGTGGAGGGAGGCGGCCGGTACCCCGGCTCGGAGCACAACAACACTCAAAAACCAAGTTTGGAAACTAACTAAAACAAGGGTCCACTTCAAACGGTCATAACTAGAGTTCTAGATATGGGAATTCAGAAATTCCAAGTCGAGGTGATAGCTTAACCTCTTACGGTTCCAACGAGATGTCACACGCCCAAAACAAGGAAGTAACGAAGGAGATATGATCATTTTACAAAAAGGGGTCAGTGCAGGAAAATTTATGTCGGCAGAGAACGACGCAGCCTGCGTCACCACGACGCAGCCTGCGTCCTATTCGGACAGGTAAGAGTCACACAAGTCACCACAATTTCACTAAGGCATAATACAAGTATCTTCTATCATCACAATTCATCAATTCTCATATCAATTATCAACTAACAACAACCATCATCAACAACACAATTCCTAAGATTACTAATCATATTCCAAATACGATTTCTAACATGGAAAACACATTAAAACACGTAAATGATATCGAGTAACCCTTCACCGTTACCTTTACGCGTCTTTAATCGATTACTAAGCCTTCCTAGTAGTCTCCACCTACAATTAGGTATTAAAAGATGAATATACTTCACCTTGAGAAAGACGGATAATTTAAAAGCGAGAAAGACGGTAATTTTATTACCAATACGGATAGAGGAAGCTAAGAGGGGAAGAATAAGACGAACTTACGAGAATTTGAGCGAGTAACGAAGGAGTAGCGACGATTTGAAGACGGATCAAAAAGGAGGCAAGGTTTTTGGTGTTTAAGGTGAGGAAGAAGGAGATTGAGTTGTGAGGAAATGAATTAGGTTTAGGGAGTATGAGGGAGTATATGTAGGGTGAGTCGAAAAAGTCAACGAAAGTCAAAGGCGGCTCAAAAGTCAAGAAAAGTCAAAGACGACTCAAAAGTCAAGAAAAGTCAAAGACGACTCAAAAGTCAAGAAAAGTCAAAGACGACTCAAAAGTCAAGAAAAGTCAAAGACGCCTTAAGACGGGATTCTCATGGAATCTCGTGGAAATTCCAAATACGAACTCGGAAATTCTAAATTCGACTCGGAACATAAAATTCTAAATTAAAACTTAAATTTGCTGAAAGGTATCCGTAAAATATTTTCACTAGAAAAATAGGGTACATTTCCGGGTGTTACACACAGACCACCACACCCTTCCTCCGACCACCAGCACCAAGTAAGGCGGCCAGACCGCCGATCAACTTTTTTTCTTGTTTTTTTTTTATCTTAAAATGATTGTGTAAGGGTATTTGTTTGTTTTGTATCTTGAAGGGTGGTGGTGGGGTGCTTTATTGTTGGGTTTTTTTAAGATCTAGATTTTTGTGGTAGTTTTTGTTTTAAATCTTGTTTATTCTGGGGTGGTTTTTTTAGATTTAGTTGGTGGTGGGTGGAAGGACAACGAGGGGACGACGGGAGGAGAAGGGTGGCAGGGGTGGAGGGGGTGTCGACGTCGGGTTGGGGGATGGCGGCAGGCGGGTGCGGTGGGGATGGAGGTGGCAGGAGGAGCACAGAGAGAAGGCGGAAAAGAGGAAATGGAGGTGGTGGCTGGTGATGGTGGCCGTGAAGGTGGCCGGTGATGGTGGCCGTGAAGGTGGTGAATGGGGAGTAATTGTTTGGGTTTTTTTAGCGGAATGATGAGAGATAAGAGAGCTAGAGAGAGTGTGGGATATTGTAAAAATGAGAAAAATGGTGTGGAGAAGGGTATTTGTAGTAGGGTTTGAAGTAGAATTGATTGTGTGTGTCTCACAATCACAACCTTCCATTTTGTTTTAATCCTAGCCCCTCATCTTCTTGATTCAAGGGCTTGGATGAGGACTCAATGACTCAAAGTTTGAAGGTGGACTTACTTTATGTGTGTGTGTGTGTGTGTGTGTGTATATATATATATATATATAGAGAGAGAAAGAGAGGATCATGTGAGTCCTCTTAGGAAAGTTAAGTCCATAAGTCCTCTTATAGGCCCTTGGATCTTGGAGATGAATGGCTGAGATTGAAGCTCCCAAAAAAGGATTAGTGGGCTAATTTTTCACTCTATGTCATCTTTACTAATTAACCACTAATCCCCATCTTAAATCAATATTTAAGCTTTTCCACTCAACCACTTCTTACTCATCCCACATAATTTCATTCCTCCAACTCTCTCTAAAACCCAAAAAAATCAAAAACCCAAAAAATTCAAAACCCAAAAAATTTAAAAACCCAAAAAATTCAAAAACCTCCCTCACGTTCTTTCATCTCCCACTTCCGGGATTACCGAACTCTTGCGACCATCGCCAGCCACCGCCGGCCAAATTAAAAAAAAAAACTTTTTTTTTCAGATCTACTTCATTCCGCCTCGCCTCCACCACACATGCTCCTCGCCGTGCCTCATTCTCGCCGCCCTCTCATGCCGTCTCCTCTCTTCTTCTTTTCTCTTTTCTTTTTTTCTTTTTTCAGATTTGCAACCTTCTTTTTAGATCTCGTTTTATTCTTTTTTTTCTTCTATCTTCTCTCATGTCGTCCCTCCACCACCCTTCTTTTTTTTTTTTTTTTGAATCTATGTTTATTTTTTAGATCTCGTTTTTATATTTCAAGTTTTTTATGTTTGTTACTTTTTCAAATCTCAAAAACCACCAATTTATTTTTGTTATTAGTAGTGTTGTTTCACTGAAGTTTCACATAAAATGACTAAAGTTACACTTTTAGTAACTGAAGTTACACATATAATGACTGAAGTTACACTTTTTTTTACTGAAGTTACACATTTGTTTTTTACTCCCTCCTATTCTATCATTTCTTCCCTCTTTCTTTTTTGGGTAAGTCGGGTTTTCTTCCCTCTTTTCTTTTTTGGTTGTGGGGTAGTGTGTTTTGTGTGGTCCAAATTCATTTGTGTGTGGGGTAGTGTGCTTTGTGTGGTTCAAATCTTATATCTTAATTCTTGTGCAAAAAGGAAATGGGAAGAAATGAGTGAATAGGAGGGAGTATGTTTTTTTTTTCAAATTTGTTATGTTTTTATTTATTTATTTTAGATCTCGCTTTTTTTTATGGTGTTTTTATTTCCAGATCTAAAGTTATACTATTTTAGACTAAAGTTACACAATTAAGAGTTATATAACTGAATTTACATGGGTAAAGACTGAAGTTACATAGGTTTGGACTGAAGTTACACTAGGAATAGGAAAGATTTAAGCATAAAGTTATACTATAAATGACTAAAGTTAAACAAATAATAATTAAAGTTTCACTAATAAAGGATAATGTTACCTCATAAAAATGCTAAAATTAAATCAAAATTTGGGTTAAAGTTACTCAAATAAGGGTTGGAGTTACACTCGTTGTGACAACCCTCGCGAATGCGGAAATATAAAACATACAAGCATGTCAAGTAAATTGCGGAAATACGGTATTTTAAAAACTTTTATACATGCAAGATAGTTAAAACGAGGAGTGTCAAAATATTAAAAACTAAGTACGGAATATAACAAAGAGACGGTGTCTCTCAAAATGTTAGCAAAGAACAAGTGTTTAGCAAACTAGCTAATTAACGACTAGAGGTAAATCTTCCAGGGGCAACGCCCGCTAGCTCACACCCGAACTCAAAATACCATAAGCAAAAAGCCATCCAATCAAGCAACCTGTTCATCCATGAAAAACATGAACGCCACAGTCAGTGGGGAGTAACTCCGGGTTCTCCCAGCCATATCACATTAAACGTACATAGAAGGAAATACAAAAGTAAAATCATGCATACACAAAGATATACATGTGAGATACGATAAGGATAGATAGGCAATTCAATATATAATGATAAGAGTATAAGAAGTACAAGTCCGAATCCATCATGTGATACAAAGACTCGAGGAAGACACTCTTAGGCAACCGAATACGCTCACTAGGGCTTGCATCTCACCGTTAGCGGTATAAGTTTGATAAGATTGAGACTCGACAAACAAACCATGCCAAGTCATGCGATGATCACAATAAATCCATCATATTATCATCCATTCACGAACCAATACATTGACGGTGCCCAATCATACAATGACCATGAATAATATCATGAAATCACGCATTCAAGAACGACGACACAAGACGACATCTCTCACGGTAAATGAAACGCACTAGCACCGTGTACATGGCAAGTATGATTAAAAGGCATCCACGGGATAAACATTTCCCTGAACGCATACACGATGCTACATTTCGTATATGTGCAGTAATTTCCTCCGGTAAGACGACGATATAAATATCCGATCCTAGTCTAAACCTGGCCAGACTCTCGGAATAAACGTGTTGCGATTCGACATGCGATAAACGTTTCGCATCCAAGACTCGGTCAATCATAGACGCCGAGTACCCCAAATTCGGTCGATAATTCACGAAAGAGGCGGAAAAGAGCTCAAGCCTCATAAAAAGCGGTACGCTACATGCAAATAACACCACCTCGCAAGTACACACCATTTGACGGTCGGGTCGATCAACGCAATGCGCTCAACTCCCAACAACGTCGTCGTATGCCCACTAACACATGCATTTAAGCAGTAGGATACCTCCCCGTTCCGACATTCCAGCCTTACGAACGTGGAGGTAGCCAATGGAATGAGAGTACAAAGCACAAGACAAAATAGTGCTCAAACCGTATCATTTGTAAAAACCGACTCAAAGTGGGAACATACCAAAAACCGTCACAAAACATGAGAATAGGGAATCATATAAGTTTAAATATGATAAACATGAGTCAATACATGATACATAATCATTAGAACAAGTTTATGAAGCATATTGAATAAAAAACATAGATACCTCTCCAAAACAACGTTGTTTGGAACCCAACGAAAACAAGGGTCCACTTCAAACCGTCATAACTAGAGTTCTAGACATGCAAATGCAGAAATTCCAAATGGAGGTGATAGCTTATCCTCTTAGGGTTCCAACGTGATGTCACACGCCCAAAACAAGCAAGTAACGAAGGAGATATGATCATTTTACAAAAAGGGGTCAGTGAAGGAAAATTTCTGTCGGCAGCGAGTGACGCAGCCTGCGTCCTACGACGCAGCCTCTGTCCCCCAACACAGCCTGCGTCCTACGACGCAGCCTCCGTCCCCCAACGCAGCCTGCGTCCTTCACGGGATTCAAGGACGATCAAAAATCAACATGTTATCAACAACAAAATCCTCATTTATCATCACAAATCATCAATTCCCATATCAATTAACAACTAACAACATCCATCAACAACAACACAAGTCCTAAGCATACTAACCATAATCTAAATACGATTACTAACCTAGAAAACACATAAAACACGTAAATGATATCGAGTAACCCTTCACCGTTACCTTTTCGCGTCTTTAAACGGTTTCTAAACCTTCCTAGTCTCCACCTACATACAATTAGATAATAAAAGATGAATATCATTCACCTTGAGAAAGACGGATAATTTAAAAAGCGAGAAAGACGGTAATTTTATTACCAATACGGATAGAGGAAGTAAGAGGGGAAGAATAAGACTAACTTACGTGAATTTGAACAGAAATGAAGGCGTAGCGATGATTCGAAGATGGATGAAAATGGGGCAAGGTTTTGGGTTTTTAGAGAAGAAGAAATGAATTGAGTTGTGGGAAATGAATTAGGTTTAGGGTGAGGAGGGAGTATATGAGGAAAAAGTCAACGAAAGTCAAAGACGGCTCAAAAGTCAAGAAAAGTCAAAGACGGCTCAAGACGGGTTTTACTTGAAAACTCGCGGAAATTCCAAATACGAACTCGGAAATTCTAAATTCGACTCGGAACATTAAATTCTAAAATAAAACTAAAATACGCTGAAAAGTATCCATAAAATATTTTACTTATAAAAATAGGGTACATTTGCGGGTGTTACACTCGTAATGACTGAAGTTACACTTATAAAAAGAGTAAAATCAAATAAATTTGTCTTAAAGTTACATAAATTCAAATTTATACGGTAAGAATCACATTTTGGTTGGAAGTGACACAAATAAGGGCCGAAGTTACACTCGTAATGACTGAAGTTACATTCATAAAAAGGCTAAAATCACATAAACTTGTCTTGAAGTTTAATAAATTAAAATTTATGTAGTCGAAATCACATTTTAGTTTGAAATTACATAAATAATGGTTGAAGTGACACTCGTAATAACTGAAGTTACACTCATAAAAAGGCTAAAATCACGTAAACTTGTCTTGAAGTTTCATAAATTCAAATTTATGTAGTCGAAACCACATTTTAGTTTGAAGTTACATAAATAATGGTTGATGTGACACTCGTAATGAGTGAAATTACACTCATCAAAAGTCTAAAATCACATAAACTTGTCTTGAAGTTTCATAAATTCAAATTTATATAGTCGAAATCACATTTTAGTTTGAAGTTACACAAATAGGGGCTGAAGTTACACTCATAAATCTCAGAAACTCAAAAGTGCTCCAATGTGATTAATGAAAAGCTAGAGAGAGAAAGTTAATTAATTAGTGCATAGGTAATTGATTAGTGTTAAGTGTGTTTTTGTCTCTAAAATCTCATCCATCCATCTCCCTCATCCAATGGCTAGGATGAGGACTCATGGACTCAAAAAAAAAAGGATGGACTCATAAGAACCTCTCTCTCTCTCTCTCTCTCTATATATATATATATATATATATATATATATATATATATATAGAGCTTAGTTCAATTGAGTCCTTCATATCCTTAGAGTCCTTAAGTCCTAATAAGGGTCTTTGGATGCATGAGATCAATGACATACATTCTGCCAAGTGGTACACTTTAGTGGGGTATTATTAGGCTTGAAAAAAAAAGGAAATTGTTAGTGGGAGGAGAGAGAGTGTTGCAGAGAATGTGGACTGTGCATTCTGACATTTATAAAAGACAAATCACATTTCTCTCTCATCCAATCATGTCACTTTAAATTCGCATAAATTGAAAGCGACAACATAAAATGCTCCGTAAATCTTCATCCGGACTCCGTTTAAGGCGAAACAAAAGCCTAAAGTTATTATTTTTTCGAGCCCGTCGCAATGGTGGTATTTTCATATATTATTGAGCTTTTGAAATTTTCAGTATTGCTCGGTTTCATTTAAAGTTAAGTCATATCTACTTCAAACTAAGTATTATTTACGCAAATATTTGAAGTTACTCATAAAATTAAAGTTATAAGTACAAATTGACGTTTATTTGAAATTAGATCCTATTGGACTTGAAGATACACTGATTGTTAATTAAAGTTACACAAATCAGACTTGAAGTTACACTGATTGTTAATTAAAGTTACAGTTCATTCTAAAAAAGACAACAAACTCAAGTAATTCTACATTACAGTTACATAACTTGTTCATTAGAGTCACACTCGTTGTTAATTACAGTTTCATGCATGATTCATTACAGTCACTCTCATTGTTCATTAATGTTACACTCACTGTTCATTAGAGTTACACTCACTGTTCATTAGAGTTACACTCATTGTTCATTATAGTCACACTTATTGTTCATTAGAGTTACACAAGTTGTTCATTACAGTAACACTTATTAATCATTTTTTTTTTCGGCAGCAGTAAAGAGACGTAACTACATTATGTTTTGGCTTTCGGAGCCATAGTTACATCCATAGGCGTACAATGTAAAAACAAATAATACATCTAATGATACTAGTGTCACTTTACGACTAGAAAGATGACTAGGGTCAGCCACATGGTGGTAGATCACAGTAGATCGGCCGCGAGCAACATCGTCCAAATCATCTGCAATACCAACAACTCCCATAATCAAACGAACCGAACCAGGTGCACTTACGCCACAAGTGCGTAGAAAAGAAAAGGGAAGGGCGAGCTGAGCAAGCTTGCCTTCAGAGGAGAAGGTTCTCCTACACCATGGTGATCGATCCCTACAGTCCAAAGACCAACAACGAAAGAAGTCGAGCAATTTGATAAGATGAGACAAAGGGCTCCTTGTAACCGATTTCCCAATCAAATACCTCAGAGAAAGATTCAAGGTATAACCCACATTGACCAAAGTCATAGTCATAAGCAACAACGCCTTTAGGAGGCTCTTATTCCGTAAAAGGTAAACATCAACACATATGGGATCCGAGCCACGCATCTCCCCAAAGGAGTATTTATTAGACTGAGACGGAAAATACCACAACAAAAGACGAATAACAAAGCTAGTCCCATCGGAAAACCTTTAATATAGGGAAATTATTGGTACTGATAAAATTAAAATTAAGATAAGGGACTTCATTGAATATGAAGGAGAACCACTACATCCAATCCACCCAACACCTCAAACCAACCCAAATATACAATCCAGACCGATATTCCAGCTCAAATTAACCTATTATGACCCAAATGTGTCCCAACAAACACAGAACAAACCACCAAAAAGACGGAAATAGACCGGGTGATTCTCCAACTCCACCAACCACACCCAAGACAGAGACAACGGAGAGCAAAACAGATTACAACCGACTGACCGACTGAACAACCACTATCCGACCTTGGACAGACCCACGAAACCCAAGAAGCCACAACATACCACAAAAACGACATGCAAGGAGAAAACGACCCCAAAACAAACATGCAAGGACCAATCGGTGGGGGAAGGGGCGAGGGGAAGGGGAACACCGGACTAGAGCATGCAATATTGCTAAGGGGAGGACTGACCCTAAACAAAACGCAAAACGACAGACACCAAAGACCGCCATGGTCAACCAGCAGACTTACCATTAGAGGTGGGGGAAGGGGCGAGGGGAAGGGGGACACCTACAATGAAAACTCTCCGACGACGACTCCTTGGGCTGCGGCGGCGACAGAGGTACGGAAAGCAGCAGCGATTGGAAACACTAAAGAGCCACCGTTGACAGAAACCAACAAGGGTCGGGTGGACGAGAATCTCCGGTCATCGGACGCCAAAGGGGTCAAATCTCGGATAAATAAAGGGACATAACAGAGAATGTGTTAATCATCAGAGGAGTGACGAGTTCACCGGAGATGGGCTAATGTATAGCCTCATCTCCGGTGAACGGATTGTAGGAGAAGGAGGGAAGATTGGTGGGTGACGGTTGCAGTGGAACAAAACGGGTAGATTTTTGGGTTTTTTTTGGAGCGAGAAAATAGAGAGGGAGAGCCAAGTGGGAGAATATCCACTTATTAATCATTAAAATTACACAACATGTTAATTGAAGTTATATCAAAATATAATTAAAAGGGACAATTATTTTTTGGACATATGAAAATAACAATTATTTTAAATCAATTTTAAAGTTACACAACTTGTCCATTACAGTTATAGTTACACACCCAAAACATTAAAGTGACACTTTTTAAAACTGAAATGATACAAAATTTATTCTGAATTTACATTCTTGTAAAAAGTCTATAATGAACATTGACTGTAACATGTGAATGTGAACTTACATATTAATATATGTAAACAATGAGTCACAACCACTTTACACTACTAGAATAAGCGTTACAGTCCTTACATATACATAGAGTCGTTAAATATACATGGAGTCCTTGAGTCATATCCGCTTTTCACTTGTTCATTACAGTCAAACTCATTGTTCATTACAGTCACACTCATTGTTCATCGCAGTTACACAACTCGTTCATTACACTAACACTTACTGTTCGTTAAAGTTACAAAACATACTCATTGAAGTTATATTAGAATATAACTAAAATTGACGACTCTATTACCGGCCATAGTAAAAATAACATTTACTTTAAATCAATTTTACAGTTACACAACTTGTTCGTTATAGTTACAAAACATGTTCATTACAGTAACACGCCCAAAATATTAAAATTACACTCATTAAAATAATGTTATATAAATTCTATTCTCAAGTTACATTTTTAAAAACTGAAGTTATAAAATATATTTGTTAAAGTTACATTATATTCACTTAAAATTATACTCTTTAAAACTTAAAGTTACACTCATTTAAATGAAGTTACACAAAGTATACTTGTAGTTTACGATCATGTTTCTCATCATCTTCATTCATAATCATCTCCATTTTCATAATAAAAATTGTAATTAACAATTTAAAAATGCAGATAAAGTAATTTAAACAAAAGTCAACCGAGTTTTCGAGCACAAATGAAAAGTAATGAATTTTTTTAAAACTCAATGGTGTACGAAAATATCATCAATGCATCGGGCTCGAAAACTTAATAAAGTTAGACTTTTGTTTCACCTTAATTGGAGTCCGGATGAAGATTTTACAAGCTTTTTATAAAACCGCTTATATTTTAAGCGGGAATTAAACACATAAAAAAACCAGAATTACACATATAAAATAACAAGAAAGTTTAAACTAATAAAATAAATTACTTATAAAATTTATATTCAGATAATGGAACGAAATTAATGAAGAATATGGTGAAACGAGAGATTAGAAAATGAGAGAGAAAAGGTTGGTGAGACAACTCAGATTTTTTTGTTTGATAATCTGAATTGAGGTGAGAGGGAGGGAGAAATTATATATTAGAGAGTGTATATGAAAGTGGGGCTATGAGTGGCTAAGGAGAGAGGGAAGAGAGAGGTAAATTGTCACATCAAATTGGCACATTTGAGTGTCCTTTTTGCAGCACATCTAAGCCCTTAATATCACTAATCTAATGGCTACAATTAGGACTCAAGGAATCACCAATATATGGTGGACTCAATTGATCCTTACTATATATATATATCACAGAATATACAAAATAATATCACTGGTTATACTAAACAATATCACGAAAAAAAAAACAGCACAAAAGGGTTAAAAATATTTTATGTCATACTACTCGCCGTTGACGACCACTACCCACCCACCAATACCGACGACAATCCAAGCATATAGATGACATAAACAAACATTTATCCACCATTGCCATTACCCATTATTATCCAATGTTTTATTTACAATCTCCATATTCCTCCACCCATACACATTACTCCTACTCGGAGCTCACACCACCACCAATCACAATAAAAAATTTAATTGTCATCGTTAATTTAGGGGTCCCGTAGTTGGTTATGAAGAAGAATGCCGGAGGAAAATATACTAAGTAGAGAAGAAATAGGATAGAAGAAGCTATATACAATACCTCCGAAGAAACGCCGATAATAATGACTTTCCGGCATGCAAGGGCGAGAAAATGATGGTGTTTGTGGGACCTTCGATACCGGAATCAATTGGTGTGAAAAAAGTATGAGAAAAAAAGAGTTAGTAATAGTGGGCGAAATTTATGTTCAGTGGTGTGATATTGTACAGTATAACCCGTGATATTGTTTAGTGTAGCTTGTGATATTGTATCATGGACTCACGGACTCAAAAAGATAGGGTGGACTCACGTGATCCTAATTCTATATATATATATATATATATATATATATATATATATATATATATAGCAAAGATCAATTGAGTCCACCCATTCCCTTAGAGTCCTTGAGTCCTATTGTGGACCATTGGATGGAGGGAAATGGATGGCTGAGATTGATGCTCCAAAATGGGATTAATGGCCTAATTTTTCACTCTCTCCCATCTTTACTAAACAACTACTAATCTCCACCCTAATTCAATATATAACATTTTCCACCCAACCACTTCTCTCTCATCAATCATAAAATCATTCCTCCATATCTCTCTAAAAATCAAATAATTCAAAACCCAAATAAATATCTCATTCTCTCTTCCTCTCACCAACCACCCACCCAACACCACTCACTATAAACACCATACCCGACCACCACCACCATCACTACCCACCACAAACACCATACCCGACCACCACCACCATACCCGACCACTCCCTATGCCGCATCTTCTCCACCGCCACCACCCACCGCCGACCACCTCCTCTCCTCTGTCCTCCTCTTTCCTCCTGTCCTCCTGCTCGGCCGTCCTCATCCGCCTCCTTTCTCTCCCCCGTCCTCCTCTCCTCCGTCTGGTGGGTGTCGGTGTGGGGTGTCGGGGAGGCTGGTTGTTTGCTTTTTTTTTTTTCTTTTTGCCTTTAGATCTAGTTATTTATTGTTTGTTTGTTTGTTTTTTTCTTTCTATTTTATCTTCTTATTTATTGTTTGTTCCTTTCTAGATCTAATTTCTTTAGATCTACTTTTTTAGATATAATTTTTTCTGATTTCTTTTAGTCTTTTAATCCTCTCTTCTTTTTTTGTTTTTTTATATATTTTAGGATTTGGTTTTGTGTTTTTTTTAATTCTAGATCTGAAAAAAAAAGGTGTAAGTGACAATGACTTCTATTAAAGTAACACAAATTCTCTATTAAAGTTACACATTTTATTTATTAAAGTCTCATATATCGTTTATTAAAGTAACACATTTTATTTATTAAAGTCACATATATCGTCTATTAAAGTTATACATTTTATTTATTAAAGTCACATATATCGTCTATTAAAGTTACACATTTTATTTATTAAAGTTACACAGTTAATTTATTAAAGTTACACATTTTATTTATTAAAGTCACATATATCATCTATTAAAGTAACACACAGTATTTATTAAAGTAACATAAAATGACCTTAAAAGTTACACTTGTTGATGTCAGATCTGTTTCTTTTTTTAGTTTTTACTCTTGTTTTCATTTTTTTTTTCCTAGATCTACTTTTTTTGTGAGTGTGGGTTGGTTTGTGGTGGTCGGATTACAATTACACTCATAGAGGACTATAGTTACACTCATAAAGTATTACAGTTACATTCTTAGAGGAATACAGTTACACTCATAAATGACTACAGTTACACTCATAAATGACTAAAGTTACACTCATAAAGGACTAAATTTATAATAAATTACATAAATTCAACATGTAATAAAATTCAAAAAATTCCACTCAAAATGACCTAAAATAACTAAAGTTACACTCGTAAAATATTAGAGTTACACTCGTAAATCATCAAAGTTACACTTGTAAAATGTTAAAATTATATAAATTCAAATTTTTATATACAAAACCGTCTCAAAAAAAAATTAAAGTTACACTCGAAAATCAGCAAAGTTATACTCGTAAAATGTTAAAATTATATATATTCAAATTATTATAGAGAAAACCGTCTTCAAAATTTAAAGTTACGCTCGAAAATATTAAAGTTACACTCGAAAAGCATCAAAGTTACACTCGTAAGGTGTTAAAATTGTTTAAATTCAAATTTTTACATACAAACCGCCTTAAAAAGTTAAAGTTACACTCTAAAACATTACAGTTACACTCGCAAGCATCAAAGTTACACTCATAAATCTCAGCAGCTAAAAAGTGCTCAAAAGTGCTTAAAAGTGTTTAAAAAGTGATTAATTAAAAGCTAGAGAGAGAAAGTTAATTAATTAGTGCATATGTAATTAATTAGTGATAAGTGTATTTTTTAATCTCCCAAATCTCAGCCATCAATCTCCCTTATCCAATGGTTAGGATGAGGACTCAAGGACTCTAAGAATATGGTGGACTCAATTGAACTAAGCTATATATATATATATATATATATATAGGAATTGAATCATGTGAGACACCCTTCTTAGGGTGAGGCAGCTGTACCCATCCTAACCATCTGATCTAAAACATATGGCCGCTTTAGATTGTGCCACGTGCCCCCTACAAAACACATGACCACCTGAAATTTTCCCCTAATTACTCCTCATTTACTCTTCTTCCCTTCTCTCTCTTCTCAGCTCAATTTTCACCCGCTTTCTCTCTCTTCCACACTCCATTTTCACTGTTTCTCTTTCGCAAAACCTACGCTTGTGCAAATCCTCCATTTTCGATCTCGACCTTCGTCATTTCTTTCCTAATTTTCGAAACCTACGCTTCTCGGCTCCTTTTTCTCATCCTAATTTTTGATTAGGTACTTTTTCTCATCCTAATTTTGTTAATGCAACTCCTTAATTATTGTATAAACTTAGTTGAGCTTATTTTTTTTCCAATTTTCGCTGTTTTTCTACTGTTTTTTGTATCATTCGTTTCCTTCCTTTAGTATTTCATACCTAGATTTCGTTTTTCTGCATTTGCGTTCATTTTCGTTCAATTAATTTCTGTATTTTGTTCATTCAACTACTTAATTAATTTATGTTCTGAGTTGAGCTTATGTTTTGCAGGTTTCGATTGTTTTCTACGATGCTTTATCAATTCTAGTTCGATTTTGAGGTACTTTCATTACTTCTCCATTCTTTTGTTCTCTATTTGATTTTTTGTCATTTTCATGTGATTATTGTGATGTGTGAATTTAATCAGTGATTTCATACTTAGATTTCTTTTTTCTGCATTTTCGTTCATTTTCATTCAATTAATTTTTGTGATTTTGATTTTTTGCTATTGTTGTATATTTGTTGTTTATCAAAATCGAGGTTTTGATCATCTGTTTTTGACTACTTAATTGCTGCTTTAGTATTCTGTAGTAAAAAATCGAGGTTTTGATCTTCTGTTTTTGGCTGATTAATTGCTACTTTAGTATTCTTCTGTAGTAAAAAAAAATTAGGTTTTGATCTTCTGTTTTTGACTGATTAATTGCTGCCTTAGTGTTCTGTAGTAAAAATCGAGGTTTTGATCTTCTATTTTTGACTGATTAATTGTTGAGTAGTAAAATTTGCTTAGGTCATCATCTTCTGATAATACTGTCAATATATGAAGTTATTTTCATTTTGGCTGAATAATAACTGGTATTCTAATTCAGTTAGATTTTAGTCTTCGGTTTGTACTGATTGCAGACTGGAAGCTAGAAATTGACGCATATATTAGCTGCGTATGGTGTACGATCTCACCATTTTGTGAGTGTCCCTCATTTTTTTCATTCAATTTTCGTATGCATTTTTATTAAGTTTACGATTAATTGGGCTTGTATGTATAATGTAACAAACAAACAGTGGCGTGATGTGGCTTGTTCCTTTTCATTGACTTGTGTCATGTATGCTGGCTCTTTTGTCCTCAAGTTGTTTGACTTGCGGGATGAGGGTGAGAGTCCTTGTTTTCCTCTCGAGGCCATCAGATTCTTTGCTTCCAACATTGCTGCGTGGCGGAATCTTGTTGTGGTCAGTTCCTCTTCTCACCTCCTATATCATTTTAAACATGGAGTGTGATTTTATGTTACTGATGTTGGACGTCACTAATTTGTCATCCCTAATAAGACTAGAAACCTGAATCAAAGCCTCAACATCATTATTAATAGTAACAATTCATCATACATTTGCAAAGTGGAGCCCTTTCGTTTCACAAAATCAGATTCAGAGTTCACGCTTTATTTGTGATTATATTTACGTTTTGCCACACATGGTTCACCCTAAAACTCATATATAACGTGTCCTACAGGTGAGGGAGAAATGAATTCAGCAAAGGTGATAACACAATATTTTACTCGTTTTTGTCCCTTATTTTGTCTCTTATTTCGTTAGATTAGTGACCCGACTATTACATTATTCACTCCTTTTGAAATAAAATAGAATTTTGATAAGTCGATAATTATACGTATTTTTACCCTCTTAATATTATATTTTTTAATGTCGTCTTTCGTATTTTAAAGCTAATATTATAGTTATCTTGTGTTTTGAGCTTTTAAACCGTCTTATATTATTGTGAGCTAAATTAGACTTTTAATATGTATTTTGATCATTTAGTTACTACCCATTTAAATGGAGTTCGGATATCTACTAAAGTAGTGTTATATATGCAGGACGGTCCAATATCGTATTCACTTCGTCGAAAGAGTAATAAAAGTAAGTAGGTTAGCAGGCACGTACGTAAAACTTAATTAAATACGAGTAAATTCACAGCCCAAGGTGGAGGTACCGCATAAGTAATGACAAATTCAAGTGGGCTGAGTCCAATATCAAGATCCCTATTGTCAGCCTTGTTATTCATGCCACATTCTAAAAAGCAGAGATCAGACAAAAGAGGGGACCATACGGAGATAGACTCCAGAGAAACAGAGGTATACCATGAGACAGAAGAAAAACAAGAGGAGAAAATCACATTTTCTTCCCTCTCAAAATTAGTTTAGATCTAGTTTTATCATATGTAATAGACTAATTATTCCGGGACAAGATTTAATCTTTATGCAATTAATTCTTCATTCTAGTTCACTACACAATTTCCTTCAAGTTGGGTATAGTTTTCTTTCCCTTTTCATTTTATTATTGTTAATCTCATGTCTTTGTTTAAGTTTATTTTAGTTGTTAATTTCATTAAAGTTTGTTACTTTGTTATTTAAATCATGTTTATGTTCTTTTTATTGTTAGTGAGTGGTTTAATTACTTTAGTTTTCACCATGTTAGAGTAGATTATTGCTAGGGTTAAAGGGGATCTTAAGTGGGATTAGATGGGTTTAATTATTGTGTTTTGTTAAGAGTAATTTTGTGGGTTACTTGTCTTTAATCTTATGCACACTCCATGTTCGATGAAATGCTTGAAGTGAAAACTTGAGTCTTTCTCTATTTTTATTCACTAATCTTTAAAGCGAAAGCTTAGACTAGTAGTAATTAGACGGCATGATTTTGATAGGATTGGCCTAATATGAGCGATAGCTTGCTTAGACCCGACCTAAGGGACCTCTTAGACCGAAAGGTTGAGACTTTACCTAGACTTGTACCCATCTTAATTACCTTATTTTGTATATGTTGAGCGTTGGATGTTTTCCTCTTGTCTTGTGCATTTAATATGTTTGTTGAATTGCTTAAATGAAAGTTTGGCATTTCTTATCGTGTAGACTCGTCATGGGCGAAAGCTTTGACTTGTTTGTTGATCGCGCTTGACAAGTGGGTTGAGAATGGCTAAGGCGAAAGCTTGGCTAGACTCGACTCAAGGACCTTCTCTCATTGAAAGATGGAGACACACCTAGACCTCATCCTTCGTTTCACCTCTCATTTTGTCTTAGACTTGACCCCACCTACTTAAGTGAACCCGAGACCCTAGCCACCTCTCCTCATTTGTGTTCTTTGTTTAGTTTATGTTTACTAGTTTTTAATTCATTAGCTTATTATTATCCCTCACATTGTTTGTTTGACTAAACTAGAACAAAACCGAGACTTATAGCCTAACCCCACCGTCCTTTGTGGTTCGACCCCGACTTCCGCTATCGCATTAGTTGGGTTTTACAAATTGTTTTTGCTTGGGCGGTACGCGACAAAAACCGCCCATCAAATGGCGCCGTTGCCGGGGACGGTGCTTTGTTAGATGTAAGTCTTAGTTTAGTTTTAGGATTTGTCATATTTTATTGCTTTTGAAAATTGAAAAAAAAAAAAAATGTTGATTATTTATTACTTGCATTTTTAGTTTATAATTAGTCATTTGTATTTAGCGTCTTATATTCCACCATGTCTTTGTTCAATTTTTATCAAGATGAAAATGAACCATTCCATGAGTATCTTGCTAGGTTTGATTCTTATTTCTCTAACGGTGCTTCTTGTGGCTACTTTCTTACTAAGTTTGAGGCGTTTTGCGCTTTATGTTTGGGCATGAATTCCGAAACTTGTGATTTGGCAAATTATATGAGTTGTGATCGAGTCTTTAACATGAATTATAAAGACTTTTGGAATTTCATAGAATTCATGGCTTTTCAATGCGAGGAGGTAGCTCACCAAGAGTATTTGTTTAATGATTCGACTCAAGTGAATGATTCTTTTCCTCTTGATAATGAGCATAATATCCAATCTCAACATGTTCCCCTCTTCCCCAACAATATGTGTGGTATGCAATCATTCTCACCTACTTGTGATACATGTAGTGGTGTGGGACATACCTCTCAAGTTTGCACTTCACCTTCTTATTTCTCATCTTATCCCAATGTAAATGCAATGTATAATGCCAATATTGAACCTCCTTCTAATGAAAACATGTCACACTTTGATTGTTATCCAACTTCACCTCTTAAACACCAACTCACACCCAAAAATGACAAAAGTGAGTTCGAGTTTATGAGAATTGATGATGATTCATGTTTGAATAATGTGCATTGTTCTCTTGTCAATGATGATATGAATGATATGTATTTGAATGAGCTTGAGCATGTGACATTTGATGTGAATCTTGATGATGAAAATTGTGTTGACAATGTTGTTGGTTCGAAAAATCCTTGGGATGAGTATGCAATTCTTGATGTGCCTTTGCATGCTAATATGATGAAAGATGATGATGATTTGCATGCCCTTGACTTCTCTTTTGAGCCACCTTGTCTTTTATCGATACAACCCTTGCCCTTCTTATGCCAACCTACACCTTATTTTGTTGAATGTGAGTTGGAAAGTTTCAACTTTGATGAAAATGTGTGGTTGAGTGAACCAAGTTGTCTTAGTTTATGTGAATTTGAGAGGGTATCGTTTGAGGTGAACAATGAGGTGGTGGAGAAGGAGTTAGTCAAGAGGGATGATGAGAAAAACAAGTCTTGTAGTGTTTCTTTGAAGAACATTGAGGATATTGAGGATAAATGGGATATTGAGATCGATTTTCTTGAGGGGCCCCTTCTTGAGAAATTTGAGATTGATTTTGGGATGCATGATGAGACTAGGGAGGAAATACAATTTGAAAATGATAAGGAAAGCATTGATTATGATGATTCTTGGAGGGAAGAGAGTGTGAGAATCGATTGTGAGGAGGAATGTGAGATGCATCTTCTTGACGAACCTACTCTTGAGAAATTTGAGGCTCCTTTTTGTGGTGAGGATGAGTTACTTAAGCTCACCAATGAAAATGATGCAATCTTTGAGGATCTTGAGAGTGAGATTGAGGAAGAAGGCATGCTTGAATTGTTGGAAGTTAAGTGGAATAATGAGCTTATTGAGGATGATAGCTTAGAGGAACCCACCTTGACTACCTCTCGTGTTTGGCATGACTCTACTACTTTCGTTGAGCATCTTGACTCTCCTACTTCTTGTGAGCACACCATCACAAACCATGATGTCAATGTTAACCTTATTCTTGATGATTCTTGTATTAATGAAGTGTTTGAAATCCCTCTCCTTCATAATTTTAATGTATTTGAGGTGTCTCCTCCTCCTTTTAAGAAGGATGTGTTTGAAAAGGAGGGGTGGAAAGAAGAAGCTAGGGACAAGGAGACTACTCAAGTCTCCTATGTTGTTGAATGTCCCGATATCACCCGTTTTTACCATCCTCCTCCCAAAAAGGAGGAAACATTTTATATTGTTGAATTTGAAATTGATGTGGAGAATGGTGGAAACGGAGATAATTGGAGGAACCTCAAGGATGTGAGCTACTATGATGAGGTTAAGGCCATGGGTGGCCTTGTATATAGATTGTGGGATCCCGGATAATTGTTGGAGCATGAGTAGGTTTTGCGGTTTCCTTAAAACCGCGCTTCTTGGGAGGCAACCCAAGCTTTTTATTTCTTGGCGTTCTTTCTTTTCTTATTGAAAAATTCCAAAAACATGTTATTTCTTTTCTTCTTTTCCTAGCATTTGGACCATTGAGGACAATGTCCGGTTTAAGTGTGGGGAGGAAATTAGTGTATAGATTAATTTTGAAAAATTTTAAAATTTGAAAAATTTGAGAAAAATCCTAAAAATTAGTTTGTATATAGTTTAGTTTGTATATATTGTTGTGTGTTTCCTCTTATCATCATCCATAGGTGCGCCCCACATCATAAGAAGCACGAAATAGGGAAAATGAAGACGCTATGGTGAGATCTTTCCTATTCTCTTCTCCCTTATCTCTTTTTCTTCTTACTTGTTGTTTGAGGAGGACGGGATGTGTTGATGACGATGTTGTGGATTTTGTTGATTGGCGTGTGTGCCACCTATGTGCTGTTAGAAGATAGCATTAGCTTGTGTGTCATATAGTTGGTTAGAGCATGTGCATTTAGGTTGTATATATATAGATTGCATCATGGCATATAGTTGCATTTAGAAAATTGGTTTTATAAATTATTTATTTGGAAAAATGGTTGAATGTGCATAATCCCTTCTAGCTACTTTTTCATTCATAAAGTGTTCATCTTAATCGTGGAATTTTGGACTCCCTAGGTTGTGCATTTCTAGTGAGTTTTGACCAGTCTACTAAAGCCAAGTCATGAGTTTGCGCTTATTCCACCTCGACAACCCCAATTGATGTGAATATTCCGTTAGTTGAAAGAATTCTTAGGTGACCGTCTTACTATGCAACCAACTTTGATTCATTGTTCTTCCACTTCTACTCACAAAAAGGAAACAACACAAGCAAGCGAAAAATATTGAGTCAAATATCATGTTTTCTTGTTTTCGTCGAGGAAATGCAAAACGGAACTTCTAGGGATTCTAGTGGGCCCACATCTAGGGCTCCGCTCGATGCCACTACGGTGGGGATACCCCTATTGTTGGTTCCGACCGCGTGTCCTTGACGAAAACCGTGTGCTATCATGTCAAAAAAATTGCAACTCAAAATGCAACTCAAAAAGAAAGAAAAAGAAAACCAAAAGAAAAAAAAATGTAGAAATGAAAAATTTCCAAGCAATAAGACTCAAATCTCTTTTTCCTTTAACATTTCTTGAATCATATAACCTTGAGTTGCATAGTGAGACGGGATGACCCTTGTGTCTCATTTAGTTGAGAGACGTGAATTTCTTATGCTATCGTGCTTAATAACATCACGGGGATCTCATTTTCATCTTCCATTTTATCGCTCTTGACCAAGCTAGTAGTAGACGGGGCTCGAAATTTCTATTAGACTTGCACCGCTAAGAGGCGAACACTTTTCCATGCTTTATGATACTAGTGGCTTATAAGGATCATGCATTTATTTAGACGGTTTTCCTGATAGATATTTTCGTCACATGGATGAGGCATGTGATTATTCTTTTGCTAGATGCATCCTTATCATGTTATTACGTGCTTACCGTTTGGATGTGTCGCAATTTTGAGCAAGCCCCCACTTGCCTTGCAAGGAAACACCACCCCTCATAGTGTTTCGTTGTGAGTTGAAGGGACGGAGTGGGCCCGTTAATTGCCTCTCATCGGATATTATTAGGATAATTAAGTTAATTACTCATTTTTACATTATGGGTCTTTGGTTTAGTTTTATGAGCTTACTCGAGGACGAGTAAGAGATAAGTGTGGGGATATTTGATAACACAATATTTTACTCGTTTTTGTCCCTTATTTTGTCTCTTATTTCGTTAGATTAGTGACCCGACTATTACATTATTCACTCCTTTTGAAATAAAATAGAATTTTGATAAGTCGATAATTATACGTATTTTTACCCTCTTAATATTATATTTTTTAATGTCGTCTTTCGTATTTTAAAGCTAATATTATAGTTATCTTGTGTTTTGAGCTTTTAAACCGTCTTATATTATTGTGAGCTAAATTAGACTTTTAATATGTATTTTGATCATTTAGTTACTACCCATTTAAATGGAGTTCGGATATCTACTAAAGTAGTGTTATATATGCAGGACGGTCCAATATCGTATTCACTTCGTCGAAAGAGTAATAAAAGTAAGTAGGTTAGCAGGCACGTACGTAAAACTTAATTAAATACGAGTAAATTCACAGCCCAAGGTGGAGGTACCGCATAAGTAATGACAAATTCAAGTGGGCTGAGTCCAATATCAAGATCCCTATTGTCAGCCTTGTTATTCATGCCACATTCTAAAAAGCAGAGATCAGACAAAAGAGGGGACCATACGGAGATAGACTCCAGAGAAACAGAGGTATACCATGAGACAGAAGAAAAACAAGAGGAGAAAATCACATTTTCTTCCCTCTCAAAATTAGTTTAGATCTAGTTTTATCATATGTAATAGACTAATTATTCCGGGACAAGATTTAATCTTTATGCAATTAATTCTTCATTCTAGTTCACTACACAATTTCCTTCAAGTTGGGTATAATTTTCTTTCCCTTTTCATTTTATTATTGTTAATCTCATGTCTTTGTTTAAGTTTATTTTAGTTGTTAATTTCATTAAAGTTTGTTACTTTGTTATTTAAATCATGTTTATGTTCTTTTTATTGTTAGTGAGTGGTTTAATTACTTTAGTTTTCACCATGTTAGAGTAGATTATTGTTAGGGTTAAAGGGGATCTTAAGTGGGATTAGATGGGTTTAATTATTGTGTTTTGTTAAGAGTAATTTTGTGGGTTACTTGTCTTTAATCTTTTGCACACTCCATGTTCGATGAAATGCTTGAAGTGAAAACTTGAGTCTTTCTCTATTTTTATTCACTACTCTTTAAAGCGAAAGCTTAGACTAGTAGTAATTAGACGGCATGATTTTGATAGGATTGGCCTAATATGAGCGATAGCTTGCTTAGACCCGACCTAAGGGACCTCTTAGACCGAAAGGTTGAGACTTTACCTAGACTTGTACCCATCTTAATTACCTTATTTTGTATATGTTGAGCGTTGGATGTTTTCCTCTTGTCTTCTGCATTTAATATGTTTGTTGAATTGCTTAAATGAAAGTTTGGCATTTCTTATCGTGTAGACTCGTCATGGGCGAAAGCTTTGACTTGTTTGTTGATCGCGCTTGTCAAGTGGGTTGAGAATGGCTAAGGCGAAAGCTTGGCTAGACTCGACTCAAGGACCTTCTCTCATTGAAAGATGGAGACACACCTAGACCTCATCCTTCGTTTCACCTCTCATTTTGTCTTAGACTTGACCCCACCTACTTAAGTGAACCCGAGACCCTAGCCACCTCTCCTCATTTGTGTTCTTTGTTTAGTTTATGTTTACTAGTTTTTAATTCATTAGCTTATTATTATCCCTCACATTGTTTGTTTGACTAAACTAGAACAAAACCGAGACTTATAGCCTAACCCCACCGTCCTTTGTGGTTCGACCCCGACTTCCGCTATCGCATTAGTTGGGTTTTACAAATTGTTTTTGCTTGGGCGGTACGCGACAAAAACCGCCCATCAAAAGGCCGTATTAGAGAGTGACACAAATGCGGAGTAATGAGTTCAACAAAGGTTCACGAAATCAGGTCCAAGGTTCACAAAACAAGATCCAAGGTTCACAAAATCAGGTCCTGGTTTCACAAGATCAAGTCCAAATTTTTCCCAAAAATACAGTGCATGATTCTCAATGGTCACAAGATCAGGTACATGGTTCACAAAAATAAATGCACAAGATCGAGACACGTCACAAGACTAGAGTCCAGCAGCCTCACGACCTCACCAAATTATTTGCCCCACTTGATTTGACCCACAAGGTTTGTGAATCCTTTACTTTGTGGTGCGAGTCTAGGACCTTACTTTATGAAACTGCTCTGAACATACTAATTGACGTTGTGAAAGTAGGTCTTTATTTTGTGAATCCCACCCATAAAGTTTGTGAATCTTGGACTTTGTAGCGTGAGTCTAGGGCCTTACTACGTGAAACTGATGTGAACATATAAAATGCCTTTATGAAAGTAGGCCTTCATTTTGTAAGTCATACCCTTGAGGTTTGTGAATCTTGGACTTTTTGGTGTGAGTTTAGGACCTTACTTTGTGAATCCCACCCATAAAGTTTGTGAATCTTGGACTTTGTAGCGTGAGTCTAGGGCCTTACTACGTGAAACTGATGTGAACATATAAAATGCCTTTATGAAAGTAGGCCTTCATTTTGTAAGTCAGACCCTTGAGGTTTGTGAATATTGGACTTTTTGGTGTGAGTTTAGGACCTTACTTTGTAAAATTGTTGCGAACATGGGTATTGATTTTCAGAAAGTTGGCCTTTCATTTTATGAATCCTACACCTAAGGTTTGTGAATCTTGGACTTTACTTTGTGAAACTACATAAGATGAGGTCATAGACTCAAAACACAAAGTTCAAGATTCACAAAGTTAATTAACTATCTACTGGTGCTTTAATAATTTTGTTATTTGTTAATGCATATATAAATTTGCAATATATTATCTATTAGCTCAAAAGGTAGAGCATTGTACTATTGTGCAAGGTGTGGGTTCGAATCCCACATAGATGAAAAATATAATCTACAATTATTATTGAAGTTTGTCAAAACTAATGTACGTTCAAAGTCAACAATTTAACTCTTAGATTCACAAAATAAAGTCTTAGTTTCACAAAATCAGGTTATAGATTCACAAAATCAGGTGCAAGTTATGAATATTAAGACCAAGCACAATTAAGTTGTGTAAATCAGAGAGAGAGAGAGAAAAGTATTTGGGGTTTTGTTTATTTTATTTTAGAGAGATGAAGTATTTGGGCCACATGAAAAATATTATAAATGACCCATATTTTCAGTCCAATGAACAACAGAAATCAGTCCATTGAAAAAATTTGGTGAGGCAGGCCGCTTCGCCAAAATTAACGGCCTCACCAAATTCAGCCTCTATATATATAGGCAAGTTATAATGAGTCCATCTTCAAAATTGAGTCCATGAGTCCTCATCTTGGCCTTTGGATGAAAGAGATGGAGGGACAAGATTAGAACAAGATGGATGGCTAAGATTAAAAGAAAAATGAATGGACAAGTTTAGAACAAAATGAAGGGACAAGATTAGAACAAAATGAGTGAGTTTTAATGACTTTCACCTACATTACGAGTGTAACTTTAATCATTATTTTTGTAACATCAAACTAAAATGTGATTTTGACTATATAAATTTATATTTATGTAACTTTTAGACAAGTTTATGTGATTTTAGCCATTTATGAGTATAACTTTAGTCATTACGAGTGTAACTTCAACCTTTTTTTGTGTAACTTTAAATCAAAATGTGATTTCAACTATATAAATTTGAATTTATGTAACTTTAAGACAAGTTTATGTGATTTTTGCTTTTTTATGAGCGAACTTTAGTCATTAAGAGTGAAACTTCAACCATTATTTACGTAACTTCAAACTAAAATATGCTTTTGAGTATATAATTTGAATTTATGTAACTTTAGACAAGTTTATAGGATTTTTGCCTTTTTATGAGGCTAACTTTAGTCATTAAGAGTGAAACTACAACCAATATTTGTGTAACTTCAAATTAAAATGTGATTTCGAGTATAAAATTTGAATTTATATAAATTTAAGACAAGTTTATGTGATTTTTGCCTTTTTATGAGGTGAACTTTACTTATTAAGAGCGTAACTTCAACCATTATTTGTGTAACTTCAAACTAAAATGTGATTCCGACTATATAAATTTAAATTTGTATAATTTTAAGGTAAGTTTTTGCGATTTTAGCATTTTTATTAGTATAACTTTAACCTTTATCAGTGAAAATTCAATTATTATTTGTGTAATTTTAGTTATTTATAGGATAACTTTTTATTAAAATGTAACTTAATAGATTAATTTGAATATTTTATGACATGTTTAGATGACTTTAGTCTTTTCTAGTATAACTTTAGTTTGTGTAATTTGTATCCTTACTAATGTAACTTCAATCTTTATCTATGTAACCTTTATTAGAGAACTCTTAAATGGTGTAACTTTAGTCCATATTTGTATAACTTTAGTACATAATGGTGTAACTTTAGAAATAGAATAAAAATAAATGAGATCTAAAAATAATGTTACACAAAAAAAAGGTTAAAATAAAAAAGAAACTTAAATAAAACATAGAAAAACATAAGAAATTTTAAAAATAAAAAATAAAAAATAAAATCTAAAAAAATAGTGAATCTCGAAAAAAAAACAAAGAATATCTAAAAAATGAAATAAAAAATATAAACACGAGATCTAAAATAAAAATAAAAAATCTAAAAAATAAAAATCTGATATGGTGGTTGATAGTTTTTTGTACCCATTTTTTTTCAGATCTAAAATGGTTGTAATCTTTTTTAACAAGATCTTATAACAATAAAAAAACATACACTTTGAAGAATTTTTTTTTTAAAAAAAAACGAGAACTAAAAAGGAAGTGAAAATCTTAAAAGAAAAACAAAAGGAGAAGAAGAGAAGAGGCGGCAAGAGGCGGAAGGAGGCGGCGGCATGGGTGGTTTTTGTGGTTGGTAATTTTTTATCTTTTCAGATCTAGTTTTTTTAAGGGTTTGGTGGGAGGTAGTTTTTTATTGTTGGTGGTGGGAAATAGAGGTGGTTGACCAACACCACCAAAAACGAAAAAGGAGATGAAAGGAGGCGGCATGGACGGAAGTAGGCGGCGGCAGGGGGAGGTAGTAGGCAACGGCATGGGCAGGTAGGAGGCGGCGGCATGGAGCAGGGGGAGGCTGACGGAGAGGAGGCGGCGCAGGGGGAGGTTGGCGGCGGTTGGCGGTGGATGAGTGGGGGTGGGCCGGGGGTGGACCGGGGTTGGTGGTGGTCGGGATTGGTGAGTGAGGGAGATGAGGGATTAATTTATGGGTTTTAATTTTTTAGAATGAGAGAATGAAGAGAGATAAAGGAGGAAGAGAGATAATGAGAAATTTGAAAATGAGAGAAATGGGTGAGGAAAGGGTATAAATACTAGGGTTTGAAGGAGATTGATTGTGCGTGTCTCACAATCTTAGCCCTTTTATTTTGTTTTAATCCTAGCCATTGATCATCTTGATCCAAGGGTTGAGATGAGGACTCAAGGACTCAAAGGGAATGGGTGAACTCATTTGAACTCACTTCTATATATATATATATATATATATATATATATATATTGTTATAAAATATGAAGAAGTAAGTAGTAAAGTAGGAGATGGTAAAGAGAGATGTCTCTTTCTTATTACTATAAAGGGATATATATATATACATGAATACATGGAGTAAGAATGTAAAGAGACTATTCTAGAACCATCCTACAATTATGGGCATCTATAATAGGGAGACTTATGGGCATCCACAATAAGTTTTCATAATACTCCCCCTTTGATGTCCATTTCTGAAGAAGATGTCTCGTTAAAACCTTCATAGAAAAAACCTCGTGGGAAAAACACTAGTGAAGTAAAATAGTACACTAATCTTCAAACACGCATAACAAGCTGCCTCGTTAAAACATTTCCATAGAAAACCCAGTGGGACAAAACCATAGATAAGGAAAAAGAGTACAGCGCGTGTCTACTCCCCCTGATGATTACATAACTTGATATAACTTCAAATAATTCATGCCTTGATATAACTTATCGATCTTTGAAATAGAACTTCATCGTAGTTGATATAGAAATCCTTGATAATTTCAGTTGCTATAATTCTTCGGAACTCATAATCTGAACATTGTCATTTGTAATAACTTATGGATCTTCATCGTCTCAAATGATTTTGTCATACTTATGATAGAAACGTTTTCAAATCTTTTCAATAGAGGGCATTATATGTGTAGAATAATTGTCATCTCAACAATCATGATGATCATTACTATAGCGTAATAATGTGTTTGTAGTGTTAACTCGTTAAAAACCTTGCTAGGAAAAACCCATTGGGACAAAAAACCTAGTCGAAGGGAAAAAGAGTGTAGCTCTCTTCAGGAGAATTAATGCGATAATTATTGAATTATTCATCCAATACCTATGAGAAATTTTCTTTGCTAAACTATTTATGTATGGATTGACATGTTTCATTATAGATTTTCACTACATTATTTAAGTCGTTATGATACTTCCGGATCATAAACTAATTTCACATGTTTTAGCAAGAAACTCATTCAAATATAAATTCCCATATGCTCAAAGTTCAAGTTGAGATAATAACAATTCAAGTAAACTCAACATGAGTTTGAATATTACATTTTGAAATTAATCACAATATCTTTCAATTGTATTGTAGAGGTTTACATATTTCATCATGAGTTTTCAAAACTCAATTGATCAAACATCATATGATGATCATTTTTAATAGGCTCTTATAGGGAGTTATCCTCGTTGGAGTATCATATAGATAATATTTCTCCTTTTCAACATATGTTCATTATAAAACAAAAAATATTATGAGGCATGTGTATGCATATGATATGTAACTAATTCTAAACAACATTTTCTAACAATAATGCGATAATAATGTATATATTAAAACTAAGATTCTATTAACTTAATCTCTATATGCACATGATGACTCGATAATGCAAACTGTACAGTTTCTTTTCCAATATTCATAATTTTGATTGACTTCATGTCAATTAATGGACTTCAAGTCCATGAGCTCATTTATAATTATCAAAGATTATATATCGACAATCAAAATTGGACTTACATATAATATCCCCATTTTCTAGTCCATTAAACTCCGCGCGCAAATGCATATCGGTTCCTTAACCATATCGATACAATTTCAACATCTAGCGATATTGTCAGTACTGATCAGTGATATCTAAATATATATGGTACCATTTCTTTTATATATATAGGCCATCTATTATCATTTATTTACTCCATAAAAATACCAACTGCCCATGCTTGCCATTTCTTATTATTTAAAATACGTGAACCGATATGACTCTCACACTACATTTCACGTGTGGTTCCTGTTCAATTTGGCAAGAATCCAATTTTTCATTACATATATTTTCTATGACTAAGTTATAGTTCACTATACCACATATAAGGTAATCTGTCTATACTCAAATCATAGATTTTGATGTAATAATATATCACATTTTGATAAGGTGATCAAAGTGGTATCATAATACGTCTTCATAACCAAATGAATACCATCATTTCTACTTCCATAAACCTCTATTTGATGTATTTTGTATTGAAAACAAACCGCTGAACTTCAGGTCCAGTTGGGGATAACATACTTGTTTGTTTTTACCAGCTTTTCCTTATCATTCTCCCCCTAAGGTGGTAAAAACTATCAACAACAGATAGATTTAATGGGTAATAGATCATTATATCCACCTTAGATCTAAATTTCTCATATCATAATGTGCACTTTTGTACAATAACAAAATGTTTCGGGGAGTAACATATTATGCAGTTGGATTTCAAATGTGCTGAATCACAATGCCCAATTTAGAAGATCAACGATTGCATATGTTAATCAAAATGTGATTTAACATCACAAGAACTACACGGAAAAATCATTATGTGACTACAAGTCACTAAATATAATGTCAATTTACACGCGAACATTTAAGTTCTTTATTCAGCTTTGAGTAGCGTTTAAATCTCCAATATCAAATATACTCAATATTCGTGTAATGTCTTGCCTTTAATAAATTTTCTACACGAGAGAGTTTCAGCACATGTCTTTTCTTTAAGATAAACTTCAGGTTATCAAAACGGGTATATTAAGAACCCGGATGGCCTTTAACGTCACATCATGGACATTTAATGTCAACTTTCTTAATTTGCCCAAAATCTAAGGCAATATTATATAAGTATGTCTATAAATAATTTATATTATCATACGCCACTTTCTAGTTGACTATTAAACATACTAAACTTCTAGTTAGCAATGTCGTACCAAGTGCCAAATTTGTAGATGACTATTATTACAGCGCTAAACTTCTAGTTAGCAACATTTTATCATATAAATTCAAATTATTCTTTTGAATTTGGCCAAATAAACAATAGATGTGACATAAGATACTAATTAGTGTCTTATTTATACTCGCAAGACTAAAATTTATCGCAATATTCCTTAAGGGAATACAATATATTACTCTTTCTTTTAGTATAAACATAAATCATACATCAAAATTATTCCTTTTCTAGAAATACAAATCATAACTGATTCTATGAATAATCTTAGTTAAACTCAATTAATAATTCATCGGTTCCTTCAGGAGGTCGTGAATATAACGAATTATTATGATCACTCTCTTCATGATATTAAATAATTTGATCACATGTCACTTTTATACGAGATACCTGTAACAACCCGAAAAGTACCCTATTTTTCTAGTAAAAATATTTTACGGATACTTTTCAGCAAAGTTAAGTTTTAAAATAGAATTTATTGTTTCGAGTCGTATTTGGAAATTCCGAGTTCGTATTTGGAATTTCTGCTAGATTTCATGAGAATCCCGTTTTAAAGTCATCTTTGACTTTTCTTGACTTTTAAGTCGTCTTTAACTTTTCTTGACTTTTAAGTCATCATTGACTTTTCTTGACTTTTAAGTCGACTTTGACTTTCGTTGACTTTTCCCGACTCACCTCGTAATTTTAAAGACCGAAATTATATTTGAAAAATACTAAATTTAATTTATTTTTATTAAGATTTATTTGAATTTATGATAATTTAATATAATTATTTTGAATTTATTCAGAATTTAAGAGAAGGTTTTACGGTTTAAACCCGAGCGTCATTTAACTATTCCCGAGTCAACTTAAATCCCAAAACAAACCCGAAACCCGACTTTGGCATGAGTCACACGCCCCATGTCATCTTTTTCCACTCACTTTAGATATTCTCATTCTTTCGATTAAACTAATACAAATATCTAAGATATTTGTTACTTTATCGATCCGTCAACGTAAATTACGCAAATCGCTTGAAAAACAGACCCGATTCTTCATGAACCACACGACTCTCCTTCCTCTCTTAAGACTTGATATTTTCTTTCTTTTCATTACAATAACATAATATCTAGATATTTGGTTTAATTAACTTAATATCTAATTATATTTAATCCATTACCGTAATATATTTATTAAACCGAGTCAATTCCGTAACAACAATTTCAAAAACCCGACTCCATATTTCCTCTATATTACACGGCACCCACACTCCACCATTACTCACTAACTACCTTTCCATTTTACAATAAATCAACTTATGATCTAATTAATACTTTCTTTAATCGTTCTTCATCGTTCTTCATCGTTCTTGAGCAAAATCGTCACAAAATCTTCGTTACTTGTTCAAATCCGTCCTAACTTATATTTCTAGAATCTCCTCTTCGCTCTCCATCTTCAAGTACGGTTTATTTTCAATTCCGACAAAATCGTTTTCAACACTTTAATTATGGAAAATCAAGTTTTAATTATAATAATATTATTCTTGTCATTTCTTATAGGGGAAGATTTTGAAGACGAGTTTGGTGATCGTATATTTTAGGAGAAGACTAGAAGACGGGTTTCTTGTTTCTTTAGTTCTTATTTTGGTGCTAATTGATTTTTGTGCTAGCTAAGGTAACGATTCCGAGTTACTCGACGAATTAATGTTACATATCTTATGTTTTTGTTTATGTTGTTGTTATTTATGATTTTTAATTAGTAACATGATAAGTTGTTTATTTTATTATGTTGTATGAATTTTTGGCATGTTTAGTGTTCTTGACATATTTTGATGATTTGTTCATAATCATGATTTTTGTATGATGAAGGTTTAATTGGTTGTTAAAATGGTTGTTTGTTAATTAAAACATGTTGGAATTAATTAGGTGTTTGTTGTTGTTGGGGCCGTGAGAAATGGCTGAAAAACCAGGCCGGTTCAGGCTGGTTCAGGCCGGTCCAGCCCGGTCTGGATTGGTCCGGGATTTGTCCTTTGGGTTTTTGTCGATACTTGATTGTTTTGTTGTTGTTTTGACGGGTTTTAAATATGTTAAGCATGCGGGAAATATTAAGAAACGGTTCTTAGAAATGAGGAACAAAACCGGTCAAAAAATTAACCGTGGGTCCCCTTGGACTTGTGACGGTTTTTGAGTATTGTAATTTTATCGCGTTTTGTATTATTTAGCAAGTGAGAAATTTTAATAAGTAAATTATTTAATTAAAAAGTTTTCATAATATTATTATTTCTCACATGTTAGAAATTATAATACGAGGTTGTAGTTTAATTTGATGTCCTTTACGTCAAGCGGGTTTTTGGTAAGAATTAATAATTCACATGTTAGAAATAGAATGAAATAACATGAAATGAATGTGATATTCTTATGTTCAAGCCTCGATGGCTAAGACTCTGTTTCTAGCCGGTTTGACCAAACGGGTTTGGTCAAACTATGATCTAGTCAGCCCCGTTTTGACTGATGACCCGTCGCGGGACTCGGGTCGGGGATTTGTCTTCAGGTAAGGTTTTTATTTAATGAATGAATGAATGAGCCTTAGTAGATATGAGGCGATATGATATTTGAATATGATTTATATGCAATTAGTCACATGATAGGAAGTTTTTCCCGTGACGGTTTGATTGTATGATATATGTCGTGTTGACTAAGTACCCATAGAGAATTATGAGTATATGGCGTCTTGACCATTCTACTTCTAAATGAGTATCTTGGACCATGACATTGATAGGCCTTACTATCTTTAACGAGTATATGTTCACTGCTTGATAGCTTTTGTGTTCCGGCTTGGTGGATCTCCAAGTCGGGGCATGGCTGCCTTATTGCTTCCACTTTTGGAATGGAGCCAGCTTTAGTACTAGCCAACCCTTTGGTGAATCTCCTTAGGGGTACTCATGTGATTGTATCATGGGTCTTGGATGCGATGGATCTTCGCATTTCTCTGGGTCTGCGCAGTCTAGGTTTAGGGTAGAGTGGTAT
>JAIUZE010028243.1:0-23901 GCA_022085475.1 Heliosperma pusillum
ATGACAGTCGTTACCAAGCAATCCAGGTTGAGAGGTCACTGGATAAGCCGAAAGAACTCCTTAAGTACTTAAGAAGGACCAAGGATTCGTTCTTAGGTTTGGAGGCGAGAGATGAGTGACGTGTAAAAGGTACACAGATGCCAGTTTCCAAACAGATAGGGATTATAGGAAATCCTAATCCGGCTACGTTTTATATGATGAATGGAGGGTTGTTTGCTGGAAGAGTTTCAAGCAAAGCGTTACAGCGGATTATACAACAGAAGAAGTAGAGTACCTTGCAACATCTGAAGTGCAAAGGAAAGCGATGTGGATTCGGCAATTGTTGGAAGGACTAACAGTAGTCCCCTACTGCCAAAGACCTATCACGATTTATTGTGATAACAGTGGGGTATTTTTCACGCAAAAGAGCCCAAGTCTAGTAACAAGTTAGACATGTACTTAGGCAAATATCAGTAATTAGAGATTACGTGGACAGAAAGGAAATTGACATTTGTAAGGTTGTGACAGATGACAACATTGCTGATCCTTTAACCAAGCCTTTATCAAAGGCTAAGCAGGATGGTCATGTCGTCACAATGGGATTGAGACGTGTGCCAGAATTCCTTTAGATTATGTAATATGTAATAATTGAATGTTGTGTTAATTATTTCATATATGATAATGGCATTCATTGTTCGAGTTTTATTTTAAACTCTTTTATTTAGTTTGACTAAATTTAATACTTTATTTATCCGAATAGATTGTTGGACCCTATTCAAGTGAATAGGACGAACTTAGTATTTTGTCCCTAGTCACTCAATGAGGTGACGTCTCGAAATGACTAGATTGTAAGTCGATCGATGGTTTGTTCAGCACCATGGGGTCATGGAGATGACTGGTCGTTTACATAGACAGACTGTATGACACTCTGTCGGACAGTGACATTGTAGAGACCCTTAAATCAATTATTTGATGCCTGGTCGTGGCAGGGTCTTCTATCTTATTCCTATAAGTCGATTCGTTTGACTGGCGACCGTCTATCTGAGTCGGTGCAATTTCCGATTGGTTTTGGTTGATGTTCTAGGTCGTGCCGTAAAAGGAGGTCGATGGACTTCTTCTAGATCATGGTGATCTGCATCATACAGAGTAGATGGATCAACAGGAATTGTCCACCCACGTTGGGTAAAAACATCTTTAGGCCACTCGGGGAGAAGTTACTGTAAATGCGTGGCCACGCTCGGAAAGAGATCTATGGTAGATTTTCCGGTCAGACAGTTACTCTCCCTATCAGAGGAAAACCCACTATAGATATTGTCAATCGCAAGTGCGACCCTGAAAGACACGTGCGTTGAGTGGGAAGATGTTGATAAAGAGACAAGAGAATAATGGACGCATCACTGTGTCAGACAAGTGGGAGATTGTTGGAGTAGGTGTCCTCCACAATAGTGCGCCACATGATAAATCTTATTAAGGAATATAATTGGGATATTTATTGACTATATATATGATTAGTTAGTTGATTAACGTAAATCAATAACGGTTGGCTAACTATAGTTTGACGTTATTGTCGTTTGACGGCGGTGATCAACTGATCCCTTTCGGTCACACCTAAAGGATGAAATCCAAATAGTAACTAATTATTTGTATACGATACAGTTAATTAGTACATTACATATATTCGATATGTACGAGAGTTAATTGTTAGAATTGAGTTAAGAACTCAAATTCGATTAAGCTTATTTTCCAATTATGCGATAATTGACTAATAAATTTATATCTTATTTTAATACGATTAAATAAGATTTAACTTAGTAATTAATCGTTAAATTACTAAATTAGTTGAGGTTTTGAGATAGAGTTAATTAGTTAATTATATTTACAAGGAGTTGTAAAATAAATTAACTAAGCATTGTGGGACCCATTATATATTGATATAATGGTAAAATATTACTTAAAATGTTAAGTACATATTATTGATTTAATTGAGTCATATAATTGTTATATGATCAAATTAACACTTAATTATACAAGATAATTAACCATATGATCAATAAGTATTTGTGAGACAAATATCAAAAATCAAAATGGATCAAACTAGGCCAAAATGGCCGGTTATGTTGTAGTTACAAAGGTGATGATTTTTGTTCTTGTTTACACTCTTTAGTTACTAATTGAAAGTGACATAACAAGTTGAAATAATCATCACTTATGATAAGTGGATATTTTGTATTGATTTATCCCCGTTTTAGCTCGATTTTTATATGATTTATGCACTTTGCTAAGTGATTAACGAGCTAATACTGCTTATTCTTCAGCTGTTTTGCGTGTTTTGGCTAGTTTTATAGGAAAATGAAGCGGTTTGTGCTATATTTTCCTACTTTATGGAGGCAAAGACACTAGGATACGAGTTTTCAAGGAATTGATGATAGCCAGTCAAATTCATTACGATTCGCTACAATCTTTCCTCGAATGACGCAATTTGGATTTTTGGCTTTGATTTAAGAGAAAGAAAATAACCCAACGTCAAAGATAAGAGCAGCCCAAGCCCATACATAATGCATTGACCAAAGGACTAAGGCATAGATGTCAGGCCATAAGATGAAAAGACAGAAGAAAATACGACTTACAACAAAAACTTGGCGGAATTGCCTGTTACCCGCGGGTATTTCTGCAAGAAGATGTTACTGCTCTTCTATTATCACTTCTTTTAGCACACTTTTCTTACAAGTTTTTATAGCTTTCTTAGTATTTCTCTAGTGTTTACTTAGCTTTTGTTATTGGGTATTTGTTCTTACTTTCATTCTTATATACTCATTTTCCTTATCGGTAATTCTCTAATCTTATTTACTTATGCAATTTTAACCACCATGAATTATAATCTCATTAGTATCATTTTCACAATATTGTTGTTAGTAGGAAATCAACCTAAAATCAATTTAGTTAAAACCAAAGTATTATTTAGCATGTCACATTATAATTTACCTAATCATATAATCCTTAAAAATATCATTAGAATGATTGTTGACATAATCACCATAATCACTTTAGTACTTACATTTCATAGTCTAATTTCATATATCTTTTTCTTGCTAATCTACTTAATCACATAATCACATAGATTAGATTAAATCTAATATTGTAAAATTATTATTGTGTAAATAAAATAAATAGAGTTGTAATATTTGAAATGATTTACAAGTCAAATGAATTATAAGAAGAGTAGTTACCAATTGAACCGTCTAAATTGTTTCTTCCTTTGGTCGTGTCAAATTCTATAACTTTGTTTAGTGGCCATAAGCAATTGTTTGTATTAGTCATTTCTATCTTTATGACGAGAGTTGGGATAGGAATTAGGACTATCAATAGGGGTTTAGTGACTTAACCATGCTGAAAGGACGTTAGGACCCACTAAAAGGTCGGTACGAATCCGGAAGGAATATACCGCTACAAGGCCTAGACAATCATAGTAATTCTAATATTGGTATCTATGAAACTTTTAACTAGTTTTACATGTATTTCTCTTTCACTATATCAACTTGATTAGTTAGTTTAATTTATCGTTTTAGATAGTTTATTTTATTGTCTTTTTATTTCTGTTATTAGATAGTTTACTTTATCGTTATCTAGTTAGTTTATCGTCTTTTTATTCCCGTTCCTAGATAGTTTTTATTATTGTTATTCTCTGGTTAATTAGTTAGTTAGTTAGACTTTCAATATTGTCATTTAAATACCGTCTTTAGTTAGAAATTAGTTGTCCATATTCGGATCAGAGGACTTCCCCGATCGGGTACGTGACAACCCGATCGGGTATGTCTTTTGTTATGGGTTTTTTGTTTTGTAATTTACATATTTGTTCTTACATATCGTCATTTATATTCTTGTCATTTTATTTTATATAATAGTTCAGACAAACAACTCAAGTGACTCGATTTTAAATGAAAACCAATCCATATCAATTCATAAGTAACACGTACTCCCTGAGGATCGACACCCTACCTCCCTAATTACATTCCTTATGTTGTTAGCCTAGTCCGGGTAAATTATTTTTGTTTCGGGACCGCGACAGAACCGATCAAATTTTGGCGCTGTTGCCGGGGAGCACGGTTTAGTTTTCCTTTTTATTGTGATTTCTACCACGATTAGTATTATCTAGTCTTTAGGAACTCAAAATTCCTTTAGACCTCCCTTGATTTTTCATCTTAGCTTTTCTATCTTATGCCCAGATCTTCTAGACTAGGGACCCCTATTCCTTTGGACCCCGAACTAGAAAGAACTCTGCGTAGGAGATTAAAGCTATTTAACGAAATTTCAAAAGCTTCTGACATTTCAAGTTTAGATCGTATTCGTGAGAAATACTCGGATATCTTACCTAATCTTGAAGGAGAAGAAGATCCATTTTCCTCTCCATTTCAAAAATTCAATCAACTTTCAACCAACATTCCATCTTCATCTTCGCAACCAAAAATGGTTCGACTTTCCGACCATTCTAAACCCACTGCAGATACACTTCCAAAGGGTATCGCTACACCTCAAATTACAGCTCAAAACATCGAAATCAAACCTGCCTTCATCAATTTAATAGAAAGAAATCAATTTGGTGGCAATGCCACAGAAGATCCCAACCTTCATATCCAAAACTTCTGTGACTATTGCTCCACGATTAGACAAACTGGAGTATCCCAAGAACAGATTAGGGAAATGCTCTTTCCCTTTTCTTTAAGAGGAAAGGCAAAACTCTGGATCAATAGTCTTGACCGAGTTGCCCTAGGAATAGTTGATTGGGATGGTCTAGCTCTTGCTTTCTATCAAAAGTACTTCCCACCAGAACGAACCGCGCTCTTACGAAGTCAAATTACTGGATTCCGTCAGAGAAGCGACGAAAGCCTTTATGAGGCATGGGAAAGATATAAAGAATTACAGAGAGAATGTCCTCATCATGGCCTTGATTCATGGTTCCTGGCTATCACATTCTACAACGGTTGTTGTGGCGAATCGCGTCGTATCCTCGACTCCGCTAACAATGGTCGTTTCGATCAAATCGATGTAGAGATAGCTAGTGCGACTATCGAGTCAATGGCAATCCACGATTCTCAGTATAGCAACTCGCGTGCTATACCGCTCAAAGCCAAGCAGGATGATTCGAGTAAAGTAGCACTCTTGGAAGCCCAATTAGCCCTTCTGTAGCAACAAGTACGAAGCTCTTCCCAATCCAAGGAACATATCAACGTCACTAACCACGTAGTGGTATGTGAGACATGTGGGATTGGAGGGCATAGTTTTCAAGATTGTAGAAGTTCAATAGAGCAAGTCAATGCCTATCAAGGATATAGGCAAGGCAACGCTTTCTCAAACTTCTATAACGAAAACACAAAAAACCACCCGTTTTTGTCCTACAAAAGTACCAATGTTCAAAATCCCCACCAACAAACTCAACAACCATTCATACCACACCAACAAAAGCCTTACAATCCACCTGGTTTTCAAAACCAGAGACCTTCATTCCAACCTAACTTCAATCAGCCATACCAAACTCAACACCAACCACCTCAAATTCAAGGCCAACCAAATGACTCAAGTTTGAGCAAAATTGAATCTATGCTTCTACAAGTTGTTCAAAAACAAGATTCAATGTTTGCTCAATTTCAAAAGAGTGATCAAGCTAAAGATGGTGCCATCAAGATGCTTGAAACTCAAATGGCCCAATTGGCTACCTCTATCACCCAAAGAAAACAACGCCAACTCCCACCTCATGGTGAACAACCGAGGGACACCGCAAATGCTATCATCCTTAGGAGTGGTACAACTTATACGGAACCTCAGCAACCTAAAGAACCAACAGTTGAGCCTTCACCAGTAGAAAGCCAAAAAGAAACCCAACCATCTACCGCTAAGGAAGCGGAAGACAAATCTAAAAAGATGGGTGAACTTGAAAAGGAACCCATCAAAATTCAAGTTCCATTTCCCCAACGTTTGAGGAGAAATCATAAGGAAACCCAATTCGGTAAATTCATGGAAGTTGTCAAAAACCTCCAAGTAACGGTTCCCTTCACTGAATTAATCACTCAAATCCCTTCTTACACGAAATTTATGAAGGATATCCTAACAAAGAAGAGGACTCTGGATGATGTTGAAATCATCGCATTCACCGCCAAATGCAGTGCGTTATTGCAAAATAAGTCCCCTCCTAAGTTAAAGGATCCTGGTAGTTTCTCTATACCTTGCACTATAGGCACCTACACGATTGATAAAGCTTTATGCGATCTAGGTGCTAGTGTGAGCGTTATGCCCTATTCCATTTGCGAAAAATTGAATATGGGAATTCTGAAATGCACAAGTATCACCCTGCAAATGGCAGATCGTTCTCTAAAACAACCTATGGGAGTTTTAGAAGATGTACCTGTTAGAGTAGGGAAGTTTTTCATTCCAGTCGATTTTATAGTGTTAGATATGGCAGAAGATTCGCAAATCCCTATCATTCTAGGAAGGCCATTTCTACACACTGCGGGTGCAGTAATCGATGTCAAGAATGGAAAATTGACATTAGAAGTAGGTGATGATAAAGTCACCTACAACTTAAACAGTGCAATGAAGAGCCCTATGCTTGAAGAGCCTTGCTGTTTTCTTGACATTGTCGACTCAATCATTGATGAATCTCTGTACCCATCAATAATTGAGGATCCTTTAGAAGCAATTTTATTGTTAGAGGATATCTCTGAGAATGACAATTTTGAGATCAGTGAGCTGGAAAGGGACTTGACTGGTAAAGAGATACCGTCTGAAGAAGTTGAGGAGTTCATAAGCTTAATTGATGCTCCTGCCAAGGCAGAAGTACATAAACCTGAACTTAAACCTCTTCCCTCAAATCTAAAATATGCTTTTTTAGATGAATCTGAATATTGCCCGGTCATAGTGAGTGCTCTCCTAGATGAAAATCAGTTAAACTCACTATTGATTGTTTTGAGAAAACATAAAAAGGCAATAGGCTATAAACTTGAAGACCTCACAGGCATAAGCCCCGACTTTTGCATGCATAGAATCAACTTAGAAGAAGGCCAAAGACCTTGTGTTCAAGGTCAACGCCGTCTTAACCCAAACATGCAAGAGGTAGTTAAAACTGAAGTTCTGAAATTGCTAGATGCTGGCATAATCTATGCAATTTCTGACTCAAAATGGGTTAGCCCTGTCCAAGTTGTTCCCAAGAAAGGAGGAACAACAGTAGTCAAGAATGAGAAGAATGAGCTCATCCCCACTAGGATTGTGACGGGATGGCGTATGTGCATTGACTACAGGAAGTTGAATCAATCAACTAGAAAAGATCACTATCCTCTGCCCTTCATTGATCAAATGTTAGAGAGGTTAGCTTGCCACAAATATTTCTGTTATCTAGATGGTTACTCAGGATTTTTCCAAATTCCTATCCACCCTGAGGACCAAGAGAAAACCACCTTCACCTGTCCCTATGGCACTTTTGCTTATCGCCGAATGCCATTTGGCTTGTGTAATGCACCTGCAACTTTCCAGCGTTGCATGACTAGTATCTTTTCTGATTTTGTTGAGACTATCATGGAAGTATTTATGGACGACTTTAGCGTCTATGGCATTTCCTTTGATAATTGTTTGACAAATCTGTCGAAAGTGCTAAAACGCTGTGAAGAAGTCGACCTTGTTCTCAACTGGGAAAAGTGTCACTTCATGGTGAACGAAGGTGTAGTTTTAGGACACATCATTTCTGAAAGAGGTATTGAAGTGGATCGAGCTAAGATCCAAGTTATTGAGCAACTGCCACCACCTGCTAATGTAAAGGGAATCAGGAGTTTCCTTGGCCACGCCGGTTTCTACCGACGGTTTATTAAAGATTTTTCTAAATTAGCCAAACCCCTGACTGAGCTCCTTTTTAAGGATGTGCCTTTTAATTTCACGAAGGAATGTCTTGAGGCATTCAACAAAATCAAACGCGCTCTAATCACCGCACCTATAATCCAGTCACCTGATTGGAATCTTCCATTTGAGCTTATGTGCGATGCGAGTGATTACGCCGTTGGAGTTGTTTTGGGGCAACGAAAGGAAAAGTTCCTTCATGCTATTTACTATGCTAGTAAAACGTTAGATCCTGCCCAAATCAACTATGCCACTACTGAAAAAGAACTTCTTGCCATTGTCTATGCCTTAGACAAATTCCGTTCTTACCTTATAGGATCGAAAGTCATTGTTTACACTGACCACGCTGCTTTGAAATATCTGCTTTCAAAGAAAGAGGCAAAACCTCGACTTATCCGATGGATCTTACTCCTTCAAGAGTTTGATCTAGAGATCCGGGATAAGAAAGGAGCAGAAAATGTAGTCGCTGACCATCTTTCAAGGATAAGAGTAACTGAAATAGGCTTGCCAACACCAATTAATGATTCGTTTGCTGATGATTCATTAATGGCAGTTGCTGACTCTTCTCCTTGGTATGCTGATATGGCCAACTTTCTCGTCAGTCGACAGCTACCTTCTGACCTTTCTTATAACCAAAGGAAGCGATTTTTGCATGATGCAAAATTCTTCGTTTGGGATGATCCTTATCTTTTCAAACAGTGCTCTGATGGTCTTTATAGACGATGTATCCCTCAGTGGGAAGTTAAAGGAGTTTTAGAAGGATGCCACTCATCTGCTTATGGTGGTCATCATGGTCCGTCCAAGACCGTAGCCAAAGTCTTACAATCCGGGTTTTTCTGGCCCTCGATGTTTAAAGATTCAAAAGATTTTGTTATGGCTTGTGACGCTTGTCAACGAATGGGTCAAATATCCAAGAGACATGAGATGCCTCAAAATGGCATATTAGAAGTTGAAATATTCGATGTCTGGGGTATTGACTATCAAGGACCATTCCCTTCTTCTAACGGAAATCGTTACATCTTAGTCGCTGTTGACTATGTTTCTAAGTGGGTAGAAGCAATCGCCACTCCCACTAATGATGCTAGAGCTGTGATACGGCTATTTAAGAAGATCATCTTTCCACGTTTTGGTGTACCCAGAGCCGTGATTAGTGATCGAGGAACTCATTTTGGAGAGAAGCAGTTAGATACTCTGCTTGCTAAATATGGTGTGTATCACAGACGAGGATTAGCCTACCATCCTCAGACCAGCGGTCAAGTAGAAGTCTCAAATAGAGAGTTGAAAACAATTCTTCAGAAAGTAGTCTCAAGATCTAGAACTGACTGGAGTAATAAGCTCGATGACACCTTGTGGGCTTATCGCACAGCTTTCAAAACCCCGATTGGAACATCTCCTTATCGATTGGTTTATGGAAAGGCCTGTCATCTTCCTGTCGAGTTAGAGTATAAAGCTTACTGGGCTATCAAAGAACTAAACTTAGACACTAAGCTTAGCGCTGATAGGAGACTCTTGCAACTCAATGAGCTAGAGGAATTTCGTTTGCAAGCTTATGAGAATTCTAGGATCTTCTAAGGAAAAAACGAAGCGTTGGCACGACAAGAGGATAATTAAGAAAGAATTTAATGTCGGTGACCAAGTACTTCTTTTCAACTCCCGTCTGAAAATTTTTCCGGGAAAACTTCGTTCCCGATGGTCTGGACCATTCACTGTCACATATGTGAGCAAGTACGGCTATGTGGAACTAGTGACTAGCAATGGTGAGAAATTCAAAGTTAATGGACACAGACTAAAACTCTATTATAGCAATTCTATCATCGGATGTTTAGATATTGTCTATACGGAGCGTCCATCCTCAACCCAATGATTCTAATGAAAAATTCGTCGAGCAAGACGTTAAACAAGCGCTTCTCGGGAGGCAACCCGTGTTTTCCCTTTTTGCATTTTTATTTTTGTTTTTCCCTTTTACGTTGTTTTGTTAGATTTGTTTGCAGATGAAAGAGTTTTTGAAGAATCTCCGAAGACCTTCCTTGTCAAAAGTCCAAAAGACTAGCTTGGGGGAGTCCGCACTGACTAGTAAGCTTCATTCTGCTTTCATTTTTCCTTTCTACCCATTAAACATCTCATTGCATATTTAGCTTTTGTGCTCACATTAAGGACAATGTGATGTTTAGCTTGGGGGAGGGATTGCATATTTCCCATTTTGCATTTTCCCATTTTTGCATTTTAGTTATATTTTTCAAATTTTGAATAAGAAAGAGAAGATTTTTGAGAAAATTTAAAAAATTCTTTAACACAATTGAATGCTTTTCATGCTTTGCTTGCTTGTTTACTATGCTATCATGTTACATTTCCCAAACTTAGAGTTTTCAAAAGATAATGATTCAATATTTATTGAATTATGCATACATGGGGAAGTCTTGTACACTGTAGGCATGGAACGAATCTATAGATGAGTACGCTTGATCTTGACATTTGGCAAACTACATATATTGTAAGGTAGAACCTCCTTAGACTGGTACATCCATACCCAGTCTCATCTAGGTGTGTGTAGTTCTCCTAGTGATGTGTGTCATGTCAAAACGCATAAGTATGGTTCTCATTTCATTTCTATAAGCATTGCATTCATGATTCACTAAGATTAGAAGCCTTTTTCACTTTAATTTGCCCTTCAAAAAAATTAGCCCCTTCATACAAGTGCTTTACAAAATAATAGCTACAAATAAAAACTGCCTACCTTTTGAGCTAGTAGCTAGACTATGGTGTGTGGGTGCTCTTTTGAGAAGATTTGTTCTTATCTGTCAAAGTGAATTGGGAAAACGGAAAAAGTTCAAGAAGTGAAGTTGTGTTCAGAAAAGAAAAAATGAAAAAAAAAAAAAGAGAATCGAAAAAGAAAACAAGAAAAAAATTGAAAAAAGAAATAAGAAAAGAAGTTGTGAGTATCTCCTAAGAAATGTCAAGTCAATATTCAATAGGAGTTTACCCTTGTGTTTCGTGTGGAAAAAGCCAAATTGTTACTTCTGGCTTCATCATTCGTTTTTGGGAATTAATCGAAAGTTTGGATTGAGTTTCCATTTATCATTGGTCAGTTGCTAGCTCACTATAACCTTCACATGACCATAACTATTTGTCCACCTTTCACCCATTTCCCAAAGCCTTCTTCTCATTTTTTGGCTTCTTTTCTATGTGCATTGTGATCTTTTACTTAATGATTTTGGATTGTCTACCATACTAGACTGCGGGCACATTCTTATAAGTTGTAGATAGGTGAGTGTCACTTCAAATTTTACCTAATATTTCCTAATTTACAAAAATTTGAGTGACGAGTGTACCACGAGAGTCCATTGTCAAAAAGATCATGCAAGAGCTGAAAAAGTCCGAAGAATATTTTCTATGCTGCGCCGTTATGTAAATCTCAACCATGTTTCGCATTTTTCTTTCGCCCTTGTTGCTGTGGGTTTATGATTCATCTACTTATTAGAGCTTACTTTTTGAGATTTGTATGATGGATTGATCATCGTTAGCTACCCTTGTCCTAGTTATGATTGTTATGATTGCTTGAGGACAAGCAAGGGTTTAGCTTGGGGGAGTTTGATAAGTGATATTTTGTATTGATTTATCCCCCGTTTTAGCTCGATTTCTATATGATTTATGCACTTTGTTAAGTGATTAACGAGCTAATACTGCTATTCTAGTTGTTTTGCGTGTTTTGACTCGTTTTATAGGAAATGAAGCGGTTTTGCTATATTTTCCTACTTTATGGAGCAAAGACACTAGGATACGAGTTTTCAAGGAATTGATGATAGCCAGTTCACAATTTCATTACGATTCCGCTACATCTTTCCTCGAATGGACTCAATTTGGATTTTGGCTTTGGACTTTAAGAAGAAAACTCAACCCAAGTCAAGATAAGATCAGCCCAAGCCCAATTCCGTAATGCATTGACCAAAGACTAAGGCATAGGATTCCATGCCTAAGATGAAAAGACGGAAAATCCGACTTACACAAAAACCCGATCGGATTGCCTGTTACCCGATCGGGTATTTCTGCAAGAAGACGTTACTTGGCTCTTCTTCAATCCGAGCTTAAATGGGAGGTTTAATGCATTGACTAGGGTACGAATAAGCAAGAGGATCAGCAGCCATGCAGCCTTATAAAAGCCAATGATCATCCAAGCATCAAAACACACAATCTTACAATAATCTAATAATCTATTATCACTTCTTTTAGCACACTTTCTTACAAGTTTTTATAGCTTTCTTAGTATTTCTCTAGTGTTTACTTAGCTTTTGTTATTGGGTATTTGTTCTTACTTTCATTCTTATATACTCATTTTCCTTATCGGTAATTCTCTAATCTTATTTACTTATGCAATTTTAACCACCATGAATTATAATCTCATTAGTATCATTTTCACAATATTGTTGTTAGTAGGAAATCAACCTAAAATCAATTTAGTTAAAACCAAAGTATTATTTAGCATGTCACATTATAATTTACCTAATCATATAATCCTTAAAAATATCATTAGAATGATTGTTGACATAATCACCATAATCACTTTAGTGCTTACATTTCATAGTCTAATTTCATATATCTTTTTCTTGCTAATCTACTTAATCACATAATCACATAGATTAGATTAAATCTAATATTGTAAAATTATTATTGTGTAAATAAAATAAATAGAGTTGTAATATTTGAAATGATTTACAAGTCAAATGAATTATAAGAAGAGTAGTTACCAATTGAACCGTCTAAACTGTTTCTTCCTTTGGTCGTGTCAAATTCTATAACTTTGTTTAGTGGCCATAAACAATTGTTTGTATTAGTCATTTCTATCTTTATGACGAGAGTTGGGATAGGAATTAGGACTATCAATAGGGGTTTAGTGACTTAACCATGCTGAAAGGACGTTAGGACCCACTAAAAGGTCGGTACGAATCCGGAAGGAATATACCGCTACAAGGCCTAGACAATCATAAGTAATTCTAATATTGGTATCTATGAAACTTTTAACTAGTTTTACATGTATTTCTCTTTCACTATATCAACTTGATTAGTTAGTTTAATTTATCGTTTTAGATAGTTTATTTTATTGTCTTTTTTTATTTCTGTTATTAGATAGTTTACTTTATCGTTATCTAGTTAGTTTATCGTCTTTTTTCCCGTTCCTAGATAGTTTTTATTATTGTTATTCTCTGGTTAATTAGTTTAGCTAGTTAGACTTTCAATATTGTCATTTAAATACCGTCTTTAGTTAGAAATTAGTTGTCAATATTCGGATCAGAGGACTTCCCCGATCGGGTACGTGACAACCCGATCGGGTATGTCTTCTGTTCTGGGTTTTTTGTTTTGTAATTTACATATTTGTTCTTACATATCGTCATTTATATTCTTGTCATTTTATTTTATGTTAATAGTTCAGACAAACAACTCAAGTGACTCGATTTTAAATGAAAACCAATCCATAACAATTCATAAGTAACACGTACTCCCTGAGGATCGACACCCTACTTCCCTAATTACATTCCTTATGTTGTTAGCCTAGTCCGGGTAAATTATTTTTGTTTCGGGACCGCGACAGAACCGATCAAATTTTGGCGCCGTTGCCGGGGAGCACGGTTTTGTTTATTTATGTATTGTTGGTTTTTATTTCTACCATTTTTAGGTGCAACCGTACCTAATTCATTTCTAACTTTCTCTTTTGTGTTTTTCTTGTAGGTTGATAAAATGGTGCTAACTAGAGAAGATCCAAGGTACCGGGTTTTTGAGCTTGCCAGTGGGATCCTAAGGGTCCATTTGACTTTGATTGCTCTCATCGAGGGTAACCAATTTAGAGGAAAACCAGACGAAAACCCGTCTCATCATCTTCAAACCTTTTGTGAGTTTTGTCAAAACATAGTGAGGGAGGGAATCACCCAAAATGAAATTAGAGAAGCACTTTTTCCTTTATCACTAAAGGGAGAAGCCAAATGGTGGTTCACCCGTCGCTTAAAAGAAGCCACAAGACCTATGCAGTGGGAAGAGATTGTCGTCGCTTTTCACCGTAGGTTTAGAACCAATTTATCAAACCTATCAAATAAATCACAAAATGAAAGAGGGGAAGGTTCACAACCCAATGGGGGAGAGCGAAAGAAGAGTCGAGTGGAAACTTCAAATGAAGTTGACACTACAATTTCCTTAGCTTGTCCTAGTCAATCCAATGAAACCACCCCAAAAAGTACATTATATCGTCCCAAAGCTTTCAATCCATTTACATCAATAACAACACCATGTGAACTTTGTGGTGGGATAGGGCATTTACCTCAACGATGTGGGAACAAACTCACAACCTTAAACCCTTTCCACCCACAAGTTCATCAAACCCAACATTCTCATACACCACAATACCTACCTTTTCAAAATGGTCTAATAGATATCAAGTTAAGGGAGATAACCCAAACCCAACATAGCATGAGCTCTTACTTCCTTTCTAGCCTAAACTCAATCAAATCAGCCATTCTATCTCTCCAAAAGAGAGTGGAAGAGTTGACTCCATCGAGTTCTAGTCATAATACCCAAGAGAGAGACGTGCCATCAATTGTCACAATTGACATGATTAGTGACAAACCCTGTGATCACCCTCTTGGGAATGGAAAGAGTAAGGAGACAATTTTTAGGTTACCCCATGAACTTAGCAACAATCCAACACTATCCAAACCAACCAAAGCCCTTACACATGAGGAGAGATCTCGTCTCAAAGCTTTGATCATGTCAATGATAAAGGCACAAGGGAAATTGGAAGAAATTATTGAAGAGGCAAATTTGGCAACAAACGAGGCTCTTTCAAAGTTAGAAGAAAGGATTGACAAGATATCTATGGAAAAGGAAGCAACCAAGGATAATCACAAGGAACCTAACCTTGAAGAAGGGAAGATCCTCATTCCCTCTAAACTTAAAGATCCAGGTTGTTTCAACATCTCGTTCACAATGTGTTTTCATAAGGTAAGAGGTGCATTATGTGACTTAGGAGCTTCAATTAGCGTCATGCATTTTGATGTCTATCATGAACATTGCCCCATACAAATGAAATTCACTAGTACTAGCCTCCAACTTGCCGATGGATCTATGCATACTCCGGTAGGTATTGTGGAAGATGTCCCAATTCGGATTGGGTACTTCCTCGTCCCCGTCGATTTTTATGTAATATTTTCAAAAGGAGAAAGGGATGACCATATTATATTAGGGAGACCCTTCCTAAACACGGTTGGAGCATGTATTGACGTGAAAGGAGAAAGGATCACATTTGAAATAGGTGGCTCGAGTGCCACCTTTGACAAAAAGGGGGATGTGTTGAGTGTTGGGGATGGCGACCTAGAGGCTTTTAAAGCTACGAAGGAATGACAAGATTGCGATTGGTGTTGGCAAAAAGGTAAAATGAGGAAAACTTCAAGGACGAATCCAGCTACTAAGAGCTAAAAATCCCTTCATAAGGCTTAAGGAGGGATAGAACAACAAAGTCTAGCATGACTCAAAATGCGCTTGTCGGGAGGCAACCCGTCTTTTTCTTTTCTTTTTCTTTATGCATTCTTTTCTTTTACTTATTAGATAATGATTCTTATTTTGGACTATTATATTTGGACTCTATATTGTTGGATTTTATGTTGTAATAGTTAGGAACACTTTCTTCGTTTTACTTGTTATTATGCATATTTCGTCAATAGATTTTCGTACTTAGAATCGGAGGACCTATTGAGACAAGACGAAGCTATCCTTGGCACAAGTTGTCAAGATCACTAAGGTTAGTAAGTATGTGCAAGGACATAGCCAAAAGGTAAGAGCAAGTGGCGAAGAAAATAGAAACAAAAACCGAAGCAGCAGGTTTCCCCGATCGGATTCATGTCTACCTGATCGGGTAAATTGTCTGTTTCGTGTTTTACTCTATTTTTTTCTATAAAACCCATTTGCTACCCTTTTGTTTACTACCTTATACTCGTGTTCTTCAATCTAAAAGCTGAAATTTTCTCAAAACCCTCAATTCTTAGTCTATTCTTGCAAAATTTGTTCCTATAGTTCATCAAGGGCAACTACTAATCATCATCAAAAAATGGCACCTTTACTAAGGAAATCAAAGAGGGCAAGAACCTCCACTCAAGGAGAGAGTAGTAGAGCACAAGAGGAGGATATTGAAATGCTTGATGCTAATGAACAACCCGAGAATCAAGGGAATGCTATGCATGATCCTAGTTTCCCGGATGTACAATTTAGCTCACATGAGCAATGGCAAAAATGGTGCGTACTTAAAAGCAAAGGTATGAGGGCTACTAAGTTCCTCAACGTTTCTTCTTTATGGCATATGAAACTTCTTGAGCATGTTAAAGTGTTGTTTAGGGGTCTAAGTATGAGTGCTAGCATAAACTTTAGCTATGAGACTTTCCCCCAATTAACTCTTGAATTTTTGAGCTCATTTGAGTTGCATCGGTCTAGAAATAGAAACACCATGCCCGAAGTTCGATTTCGTTTGTTCAATGATGATTATAGTATGAACTTGGAGCACTTTGCTAGTTATTTTGGTCTTACCACTGCAAACACTGTTATCTCACCTCCGGAAAGCTTTGATGTTAGCCTGCTTTGGAGTGCTATTTCGACTTACCCTGTCTCTCGTTGGGACCACATCCCACACCAACATATTCATCATCCCGCCATTAGAATCTGGCAAAGATTCATGGGATGGACCTTTTTGGGTCGGGCTGAACCTCATTTGGTGAGACGAGTAGAGTTAGAAATGTTAGGAGGATTTTTGAATGTGGATTGTGATGTACCATGGTCTGTTAGTATACCGTATCATTTTGCTGTTCAGTTGACCAAAGCTGTTAATCCTAAGAACACAGCCATTGTCTATGGAGGTCTTATCACTCACTTAGCTATGGGAGTTTGTGGCTTTAACCAAGCCACTACCGACCTTCAGGCATTGACTACACCTCTCACCGAGATGGGAAATGGGTTAGATTATGCATACTTTGTTCAGCTCAACTGGTTTCGTGTTTCTCACCCCCATATAATTTGGAGGATTGCTGGCCGTGACTCGGTCAAGTTGATCGACGAGTTAGATCAAATTCCATTTCTTCTGCAGCGACCTCCACTTCAAGAGGGTGAGGCTATCTTACCTCGACCTACCTACTACCTTCCTGTTGGGGATATTACTTCCATTGACCCCCCCTATTCAGCTTAGATCCAGCCGCCCTGAGGTTGGATCATCCTCTCACTCGACCCACGCTGAGGGCGATGTAGCCGCCATGTTTGAAGCTTTAACATTGTCTGTCAATAGGATTCAGTCCGACCAACAGCTTGCTTTGCACCCCATATATGACCACTTTGCTAGGCAAGGTGTGATTAGACCCGAGGGCCCCCACCCGTCTTTTTATACTTGGCCCGAGGGGAGGTATGGTGCTGCTTATGGTGCAGGTGTGCCGCGAACCGGACCGGATTATTGTGGAACCGACTATGGCGTAGAGAGTTTTGGAGGGTATGGAGGTGATTTTCCTGATCACCAAGTGGAGGAGTATCAAACCTTTGGAGCCAGCAACCCAACCGGGATCTTTTCTTCTCGTGGTAGTTATCATTCTGCAGATGATACCCACTATGCAGATGCTTCTGGATCCGAACCCGAGCCACCTCCTTCTGAGAGGAGAGGCCGTGGCTGGTGGCCTTTGTGATTTGATTATGAGCTTCCCTTATTTATACTAGCTTGGGGGAGGCTGGCCATTTTGTAAGAATTTTATTCTTTTTCTTTATTTTTCACATTTTTAGTTTTATTTTGCCTTTTCCCATTAGAATTTCATATCGTTTCTCTGTTCCATGTGCTATTAGCCGTTTCTCGGTTTGTTTCTGTTCTAATCGCATGCACATTGAGGACAATGTGATGTTTTAGCTTGGGGGAGGATTTGCATTTAGGAACTGCATTTAGGATTGCATTTAGATTTTTAGTTTTCTTTTTAGTTTATTTTCTTTTATTTTTCTTAATTTCTTTTTAGTTTTTGTAGGAAAAAAATTCGAAAAAAAACAAAAAGAAAAGATCATTTCCATCTTACATTTCTCATTTTGTAGTTTTTATAAGCTGATGTTTCGTTTTATTACAAGGAATTGTGCATTCATAGGGATGTCTTGTACACAGTAGATAGGGAATTGCATTTGGACTTAATTAAGCTTGATCTTGACTTTGGCAAGCTACTCATATTGTAAGGTAGAGCCTCCAAGTGGTCGGTACATCTGAACCTGATCCCAGTTTAGGAGTGAGTAGTTTCTCCTTATAGTCTGTGTTACATCAAAACGCATAAGTATGGTTTTTAGTCCATTTTCTATAAGTATTACTGTCATGATCTACATTTTGAAGCCATTCAATCTCTTGTTCACCTTTCACAATAAAACACCCTTCTTTCTAGCTACATTATAAATTTGCCTACCCTTGTTGAGCTAGTAACCAACTATTTGTGTAGAGGTGTTCTGTGCTTTTACGATGATATGATAATTCCACCATTTGGTGTGAGCCGTCTCGGGATTACTGATTTCCGGGTTTTGGTGAAAGAGAGAAAAAAAAAAAGAAAAAAAAAAGAGCTTTGAAAGAACGATGAAAAATGAAAAATGAAATTGAAAGCTCATAAGAAAATAAAAAAAAAGAGAAAAGAAAAGAGGAAAAACGCTTCCATGAAATGAAAAGAAATAAAATTATGGGAAGTCGTATCTTGATTCTAATGTTTAATAAGCCAATATGCTGCTTTTGGCTTTGACTATTATCGATGGGAATTGGTATGATTTGGCTTGAGTATCCACTACACATTTGGTTATTACTAGCTTGACTTTAAGCTCCACATGACCAAATTCATTTGTCCACTTTCTTACCCAAATTTCCCAAGCCTCTTCTTTATTTTACTAGTGCTTCTTACATTATAATTTGATCATGATTAGTTTTACTTAAGGATTTTAGATTGTCTACCATACTAGACTGCGGGCACATTCTTATAAGTTGTAGGTAGGTGAGTGTCACTTCAAATTTTACCTAATATTTCCTAATTTACAAAAATTTGAGTGATAAGTGTACCGTGAGAGTCCATTGTCAAAAGATCATGCAAGAGCTGAAAAAGTCCGAAGAATATTTTCTATGCTGCGCCGTTATGTAAATCTCAACCATGTTTCGCATTTTTCTTTCGCCCTTGTTGCTGTGGGTTTATGATTCATCTACTTGTAAGAGCTTACTTTTTTAGATTTGTATGATAGATTGATCATCGTTAGCTACCCTTGTCCTAGTTATGATTGTTATGATTGCTTGAGGACAAGCAAGGGTTTAGCTTGGGGGAGTTTGATAAGTGATATTTTGTATTGATTTATCCCCCGTTTTAGCTCGATTTCTATATGATTTATGCACTTTGCTAAGTGATTAACGAGCTAATACTGCTATTCTAGTTGTTTTGCGTGTTTTGGCTCGTTTTATAGGAAATGAAGCGGTTTTGCTATATTTTCCTACTTTATGGAGCAAAGACACTAGGATACGAGTTTTCAAGGAATTGATGATAGCCAGTTCACAATTTCATTACAATTCCGCTACATCTTTCCTCGAATGGACTCCATTTGGATTTTGGCTTTGGACTTTAAGAAGAAAACTCAACCCAAGTCAAGATAAGATCAGCCCAAGCCCAATTCCGTAATGCATTGACCAAAGACTAAGCCCAATTTCATTACGGATTTTGTCTTTGATGCCTCTTGTAGGAAAGCTTTTGATGATTTGAAGGAGAGATTGGTCACCGCACCAATTATTCAAGCACCTCAATGGGACCTTCCATTTGAAATCATGACCGATGCAAGTGACTACGCATTGAGAGTGGTTTTGGGTCAAAAGAGTAACAAGGGACCCCATGTGATTCAATATGCATATATACTCTTGAGTGACGCCCAAAAGAACTACTCTACAACGGAGAAGGAGTTACTTGGTGTGATATATGCCCTAGAGAAATTTCGACCTTATCTCTTGGGCACAAAGGTGATCATCTACACCGATCATGCCGCCATTAGATATCTTGTGGCAAAGAAGGATGAAAAACCAAGGTTGTTGTGGTGGATTCTTCTCCTAAGTGAATTCGATGTAGAGATCAAGGACAAGAAAAGGGTGAAGAATGTGGTGGCGGATCATCTAAGCCGGCTAAACCTTGAAGGAAGACCATCATGCCCTCTTGATGAGGTTGAAGAAGGTCTCCCTCATGAGTCCCTATATGCTATCCAAGTGGAGGAGCCATGGTATGCTACCATGGTCAAGTATTTGGTAAGAAAGCGGTTTCCAAGCCATTTTTCTTTCCATTATAGAAGCAAGGTAAGGTCCGATGCAAAGTACTACATATGGGATGACCCATACTTGTGGAAATTTTGCCAAGATCAAATTATAAGAAGATGCGTGCCCGAGAGTGAGATTCCATCCATCCTACATCATTGTCATGACTATGCATGTGGAGGACACTTTGGGCCACAAAGAACCGCAAGGAAAGTGCTTGAATGCGGTTTCTTTTGGCCAAGCCTTTTCAAGGATGCTCATAAATTTATGAAGACTTGTGACCAATGCCAAAGGATGGGGAACTTGACAAGAAGGAACGAGATGCCACAACAACCCCTCCTGTATTGTGAGGTCTTTTATGTTTGGGGAATCGATTTTATGGGCCTCTTTCCTAACTCTTATGGGTACTTATACATCCTTTTGGCGGTGGATTATGTGTCCAAATGGGTGGAAGCAATTCCCACCCGCACCGATGATGCAAGAGTGCTAGCAACCTTCATCCAACAGAACATATTTTTCCGCTTTGGTTTCCCAAGGGCCATAATTAGTGATAGAGGTACTCACTTTTGCAATAAGGTTATTGGAAGCCTTCTCAAAAAGTATGGGGTGAACCATAAGATTTCTACGACCTATCACCCACAAAAAAACGGCTAAGCCGAGCTCTCCAACCTTGAGATTAAAGGGATTCTTGAAAAGACGGTGAATCCGGAAAGGAAGGATTGGAGCAAGAGGCTAGTCGATGCTTTGTGGGCATATAGAACCGCATTTAAGACCCCCATAGGCATGTCACCGTTCCGTCTCATATATGGCAAGGCTTGCCACCTCCCCGTGGAGGTTGAGCACAAAGCCTATTGGGCTATCAAATCCTTCAACCAAAACCATGATGAGAGCGGTATGCACCGGAAGCTACAATTGCAAGAACTTGAGGAAATTCGCCATGATGCATATGAGAACTCTTCAATTTACAAGGAGAAAACAAGGAAATGGCACAACGGTATGATAAACCGTCGGGTTTTCAAAGAAGGGGATCAAGTTCTTGTTTTCCAAAATCGTTTTAAACTCTTCCCAGGTAAGTTGAGGTCTAGATGGTTTGGACCTTACACCGTCAAGAAGGTGTTTAATCATGGAGCAATTGAGGTGGAAGGGCCAGGGAACGGAAAACTAATCAAGGTGAGTGGTCACCGCCTCAAGCATTATTTCAAGGGATGTGACCGAGAGGAAGAAGAAGAGGTCTTACTTGAAGACCCCGTGTATGAAGATTAAAAATCTTGGAGCCACTAAGTCGAGCCATCGACTCTAAATAAACGGCAAACCGTGTAAATATTCTATTCTTGTGAATATTTCATTTAAGTTTCATTGTTAATTTTTAATATTTGAGTTGTTTTTAAGTAATTAGAATTTGCATCAATCAAATTTTTTGAAGTTACTAACGATTTTGTGAAGATTTTGCAAGTTTTCGACCGCCTCGGGATGCGTGCCATGGGTAAAAAGTGCGAGACTCAGTGAAATTTTGATTTTGAAGGTTATTAAGGGTCATTGGAGTGAAAATCGAAGTCTAGTGGTGTTTGGAAGACTTAGCCAAAATTTGGCTAAGTGCAAAATTAAAGAAATCCGGCAGTTGATTACGCTGCCATCGTCCCAGGACGCTGCCAGTTTCACAAAACGCTGGCAGCGTCCCTGGGCGCTGCCAGCGTTGAGACCTTATATCAGCTCCTTCATAGCCTCACAAGCACGAGTTCTTCAAAACACTCTTATCTTCATCTTTCACGAAAAAAAATCCCAAAAATCAACCCCAATCCCTCAAATCTTCACCTTTCTTCACCAAATCTTCACAAAAATTCATCACAATCAATCAAGTTCTTCATTCTAACCTTCATTCTGCTTTCAAAAACCTCCAAATCAACTCAAATCACTCAAAATCTCAGAAATTTTCCTTTAGAAAACCTAGAAAATTCTTCTTCAAATTCGATTTTAAGGAGCTTTTAGTGAGTTTTTAAAGGGTTGTGAAGGGTTCTTTGCTTATTCTAATCATCAAGGCGCTAAATTTTAGTGGAATCGGGAAGGTATAGCTTAATACTTAACTTTTTCCATTTTGGTCATCAATTTTACTCGAAAATTAGGCTTGATTAGTCTTCTTTTGAGTTTCTTCTTGCTCTTGTTGATTGTTTAGCTAGGATTGGTGAAATAATTTCTCAGTAAGGCATAAGAATTCAACAAACACTAAACTTTTGAGGTGTTGAGATTGTTGCACACCAAGTGTTTGTTGAATTACTTGTTTGAGTGAAAAATTGTTTTGAGTGTTTGTTTGTTGTTGTAGTAGTATTGTATTGTTGTAATTGTTGCAGGAAATGGCTCCGAAAATCTCCAAAATGTTTGGTAAGGGAAAGAACAAGAGGGCCACGGTGACTGAGCCCGACACTGATGTTGAGGTGGTTTTCATGGGTTATGAGAGGTTGAGTGCACAACACAAAAAAATTTGGGACAAACTCACCACACCCCGACAACAACGCCTTATAACCACAAAATTCTTCTCCCCAAACACCCTCCGTGCTTTGGGAATGCTCGACTTGACAAGGGATATGCTAGCTAAAGTTGGGCTAGAAGCTTATCTCGAACCGGACTCTTGGGATTACACCTATAAGAGTTTCGCGTACGAGTTCCTAGCTACCTTGTCCAAGTTGGACGTACCCGATGGGAACGAAAAAGCCTACCATTTCCGACTACACCAAAATTGGCACAATGCCCCAATTTCAGAAATCCGCCAAATCCTCAAAATCACCAAAAACCCCGAAGAGATAAAATGCCCCAAGGGAGAAATGTACAACATGTGGAACAACATTACGAGATGTGACATTGCATCTAAGGATGCAAAACTCTTCACCATCACCCACCCCGTGCTTAGACTCATTACCTGTTTCCTTACCACCGTTTTTAATTCCGCGGAAGCGCCCGCTAAGGTACCGGAGAAAATCCGGTTGTGTTTGTGGACTATGCTCCCGGGAGGGGTGGGGGTACCGGATTGGGCGGACTTGTTCATGAGAGCTTGTATTAAGCACCGCCAAAAATCCACTAAAACAAGTATCCACCTTTGGGGGATGATTTCCTTTTTAGTTCAACATTATGAAGGGGGCTTGATGAAGAACAAGAGGTCAATTCTTGTAAGGGATTAACAAGGTACAACCACTTGGGGCTAGAGGATGTGAACATGTTCAAAGTTAGCAAGTTGGAGCCTTTGAGAGGATTTTCGTTGGGGAGTGATGGCCTAAGCTACATGAAAATGGCTCGACCTTAAAACAATCCTTTACCTAGGGGGCCAAAACCGGAGAATTTCTGTTGTCCTAGGGAAGAAAGTTTGAGGAAGAGTAGTAGTGAGGCGGAGTAAGAGGAAGTGCCCTTGCGGCAAAGGAGGCAAAGGAGAGAGCAAGGTGAGGGGAGTGAGCAAGTTAGAGAGGAGAGGGAGATCCTCACAATTGAGGCAGGATCTTTCCAAAACCCACCTTTTACACAACAACAACAACAACAACAACAACAACAACAACAACAACAACAACAACAACAACAACAACAACAACAACAACAACAACAACAACAACAACAACAACAACAACAACAACAACAACAACAACAACAACAACAACAACCATCACCATAGCATTCACAATCATCTTACCATAGCCACCAAGACACCGACACCCCAATGTATGGCGCGGGGACTCATGCTAGCACCCCAATGGAGCCATGGCAAC
>JAIUZE010028244.1:0-16670 GCA_022085475.1 Heliosperma pusillum
TCGGAAACCAACTCCTTGGTCCCTTGCCTCTTCACTTGGAACACCTTCCAAAATGGCACTGTCTTGAGGGAGTCACCGGTCTTCATAAAAATAATTACAAATATACAAATGTAAATTCCTATTATACATTTATTATATAAAATAAAATTATTTAGATTATACAAACCGGCGATACGAGATCGCAATAAAATTACAACCAAACCGTTATTCCCTTACATTACGGTTAATAACGATTAAAAATAACTAGGCCATACTAGGTACAAAATTTGCATAAATTATTAAATAAATGACATTCATTCATTCAACCATAAATAAAATAAATTTCTGCAAAATTCATGCCAAAATCGCCCTAAATTCATTCATGCTCATTGTAGCTCGATTTTTCCGGGATTCATTGATTTTTAACCATTAAAAATCATCATCAACTTTTAAATCTCATTTAAATTCAAACTAATTAACTAAACTGATTTAGAACTCAAAATTAGTCACTACTAATTTTCTTGGTCATTAATTAGATCGATTTGATTTCATTTGCTAAATATTACAGTTTAATCACAACAATTATGAAATAAAACCAAAATAAAATATAAACATCATAAAATTTGAAACCAAAAATTTTGTACATTCTGGAACAATTCCAGGAACTATAAAAATAAAAAACATTTGCTCAAAAATATTTAAATTAATTTTATGAACAAATAGCTTTGTATTTAATGGTTTTATCAAATAAAAACATTAGATATAGTAAAACAGTGAAAAAATTATAATCTCATATTATCGACTTTTATCGTATAAAAATCAATGAACATGCAATACATAAGTAAAAGTCACAAATTTTATATACAATATGTAAGAAAGGCATGTAAGATCATATTAAAATTTCATGGCCAGAATCAACATGAAACTATTTTTAGTTAACTTTTAACTCATAAAATGCATGTTAACTCGGTTTAAACGCCAAAAATCAAAATAAATAGCAAATTAATCCTTAAAATCACGAAATTTGACCACAAACATTTTGAGGTCAGTAGGTATACATGCACCAAAACATTTCGTCAGAATCGTATTTTAACTCAAAATCTTTGATTTATTAGTTATCTTATAACTTTAATAAAAATGTCCAAAATGAACATGCATGCTACAAGCTAGCTCTGATACCACATGAAAGTCCATAGACCTTAATTAGACTCCTCTAATTAGTTGCTAAATTACTTGTTAATTTAGTATTTAATGATCTATGTAACATGCATGCAAATATAAAGACATTTATATAAAAGAAGAAATTTCCTTACATTGATATGGAAATAATATGGGCACAACAAGAACTCCTTCTTGTTGTTCTTGAGCTAAAATATGGATGAACACAGAAATCTCCAAACTAGAAGACCTCCTTCAAGTTGCACCAAGATGACACCAAATAATCTACCCTTATTATTAACTAGATAATAAGATAGATGATATACTACTAATATTAGACTATATTACTACACTAGTAATACTTAGGAAATATTAGTATATGAGAGTTATTAGTGAGAGGAAGGATTTTAGAGAGAAGTGTAAAAATTGCACAAAATCAAGTAGTGAAAAATGAACAACAATTGGTCATTTTATAGCCATATTGGCCGGATCACTTAGTCCAAATAAGGACTCTTATTTTGTTCAATTTGATCACATGCATTAGAGTGGAGTGTTGTAGTATAAGTGATGATTGTATACTACTTGTTATGTCACTTTCAATTAGTAACTAAAGAGTAAAACAAGAACAACAATCACCACCATGTAACTACTACCATAACCGGCCATCATGTACCTAGTTCGGTCCATTTTGATTTTTGATATTTGTCTCACAAATACTTATTGATCATATCGTTAATTATCTTGTATAATTAAGTGTTAATTTGATCATATAACAATTGTATGACTCAATTAAATAAATAATATGTACTTAACATTTTAAGTAATATTTTACCATTATATCAATATATAATGGGTCCCACAATGCTTGGTTAATTTATTTTACAACTCCCTGTAAATATAATTAACTAATTACCTCTATCTCAAAACCTCAACTAATTTAGTAATTTAACGATTAATTACTAAGTTAAATCTTATTTAATCGTATTAAAATAAGATATAAATTTATTAGTCAATTATCGCATCATTGAAAAATAAGCTTAATCGAATTTGAGTTCTTAACTCAATTTCTAACAATTAACTCTCCTACATATCGAATATATGTAATGTACTAATTAACTGTATCGTATACAAATAATTAGTTACTATTTGGATTTCATCCTTTAGGTGTGACCGAAAGGGATCAGTTGATCACCGCCGTCAAACGACAATAACGTCAAACTCTAGTCAGCCAACCGTTATTGATTTACGTTAATCAACTGACTAATCATATATATAGTCAATATTTATCCCAATTATATTCCTTAATAAGATTTATTATGTGGCGCACTATTGTGGAGGACACCTACTCCAACATAACCCGCGCCTTAACATGCTTCAAAATCGCCACATGATGCTGCAATCCTAGCACGGACCCACTTTTCAAACATACAATCCGTGGGCCCATCTTTTATCACTAGAAGTTTGCTCGCCGCAACCAAGCAGATTCCCCAAAATGATTCTATCCTCACAAAATCTTCCATATATCAAGTTTCAATATATGATTTCCCAACGAGAGTTCGCTTGAGGACAGAGACACGCAGATTCTCACATGTGATATATTTTCAACGGCTTGCGAGCCGCACAACGCAACCCCATTCAAGCGGCTGGCGAGCCTCATTATGCGCATCATACAACGGCTGGGAGCCTCATTACGCACCACATCCCCAGCGGCTGGCGAGCCTCATTACACCTCGTTCAAAAGGCCGACAAGCCTAATTACGCAACCCCTTCAACGGTTGGCGAGCCTCACATCGCAACCTCAGTCCAACTAAGAAGATGCCTCAGTTTTGACTCCTTCTTATGGTGGCAAGCTTTTATACGTAGTCTAATGGACTTGAAACGACCCTCCCCGATGGTCGACAGACTTTAAAATGTTCCCGGCGACAGGTCCTTGGTTCAGAACCCTAAAAACGCCTCGCGTCCCCATAGTGGTCAGGTTGTAATCTTCGATTGATCTGGTGGCTATACTTTAACTTTTGCCTTGTCAAAGCCTCAGTCAAAGTGAGGGCTCTGTAGATACCTCTTTTCTACACCTTCCGCCAACCACCGAGTGATGATTGGGCCGCATGTTTGGTATGTAACACCCGCAAATGTACCTTATTTTTATATTAAAAATATTGATGTGTGTCGTTATACACCAAAAATAAAACCTAAGTCTACTAACTAAGAAGATAGCGGAAGTAGGGTCGATCTCCACAGGGAGGAAACTAACTAACTGAAATCTAAATCTGCCAGTAACAATCTAGGAGGTTTTGAAAAGGTTTTGAACTAAACTAAATAAGATTAAAGGAAGAGAAATAAAAGAAGAAATAAATATGAAGATAAATCAGATAAAGAGAAATATGCTAGGATTCAGTCCACTGCAATATCGTCATCTACGGGTCAACTAAGTCAGTCAATCTATCAATGAGAAGGGCAATGGTTTTCTCCTCTCGGTCTCAAACCACCCTAGGGATTTTCCTAATTAACTCTCGTCCTCTTAGGAGTCACCTATCAATTTTAAGCAAGCCTTCCCTTCCAATCTCTCGATCCAGGTCGGGGTTAACTACCTAGCCAAGTCTCCTGCGTGTACTCATTCGACTTAACCTCAATTAAATTGCTTAAACTGATTCTCATATTCAAGACTAACTAAAATAATTTATCCTAACATGCCTCTACTACAGTTTCCCTCATCCCAACATACAAGAGAATTAGCTACTCAAGTTATTAACGATGCTAACAAAGACGATTGAACATATGACGATAGACATAATAAAATCATGATTAACAAGCATGAACAATAACAACGCAGTAGTTAAGAAGAGTAAACAGTAATTAAAACTAAAGGTTAAGAAGTAAAGAGAGAAAAGAAGAAGTTTACAATCTTAGCAATCCGGCGTAAAGAACAACCATGTTGATAAACCAGAATGTAAACTAAAGAAAGAAGAGAGTTCAGAAACTAGAAGCTAAGTGGTGATGATCAGGGATGACTCCATGATCACCTAATGACGAAAATAGGAGTCTTAAATAAGCATAACACGACTCTAAACCCTAATTAGACTATGGACTTAAGGCCCATGATATATTCTACTCGATCGAGGGAAAATACCACTCGATCGAGGACTTTATTCTAGGAAATCACTCGATCGAGTAACTATTCTACTCGATCAAGCAACTTTTCAGCAGCAACCACTCGATCGAGCACAGGGCAGCTCGATCGAGCAACTCTTCACTTCAACTCTCCTCGATTGACCAAATATATAATCGATCTAGGTCTTTTGGCCTATCGTGCGGTGTTGGACATGGCTTTGGACTTGATTGCGAGCGGTTTCACGCTTTCCCATGCAAGAGCTTCTGTTCCGTTCCTTCCATTCTCCTAAATGCATGCAAAGTGGACTGTTTTGGCTCGGTTTCCGCTACTACGCAGCTTGTACCTACAAAATAGTAATGAAAGTACAAAGTAGCCAAATGGGGGCATATGGTGATATAATATCACTTAAATGACATAGAAATGCGTGCATAAATGGACTAGAAAGTCTATATAAAATACATGCATCAAACTTCCCCAAACTAAACCTTTGCTTGTCCTCAAGCAAACTAAATGCAGCTATATGGAATAAAATAAACCTAGGGGAATGGAGTAAGTCTCAGAGCTAGCTACAAGTCAATTCTAAACAGTTTAATGCACTCATTCATTCGCTACAAAGCTTAATACGAAAGTGAACGAATTTGTACAATCTTGGAAATAAATTAGACTTTCGACCTTGCAAGACTCAACCAAATTCGGACTCTCACGGGTCACTCTTCTCTCAACAAGTAAATGGTAAATAAATATGTATAAGAAAGAGAGAAGAAAATATAGTCACTCACCTAGACTACGACCGACACAACAAGCATTGCTAACTAATATGAAAGATGATTCAAGCACCGTGCACACGCATAACCACCGTTCAAGGGCCATCACGTGCCGAACATTTGCAAAAATATGGATATGTGAGGCTAATTGGTAAGAAGGGGCAAAACAATTAATGGAAATGTGAGGGTAAATAGCCAAGCTAGTTCCTAACAAGACCGCAATAGAACTCGTTCCATTCTTCCAACTATCAAAAATTAAGCTTGATGATTTACCAAATCTAGGCATAAACAACACAAATCCCAAATAACACCTCAACAAAATAATGATACGCATAGGAGGTGTAGATAACAGAAACTTCAGCCAATTATTGTTTTTCAATATATATTTTTTCATTTTTTCTTTCTTTTCTTTTCTTTTTCTTTCTTGGCTGACTGAGGAAAACCACTCGATCGAGTAGAATGAGTCACTCGATCAAGGCACAAAAACACAAAAACCGCTCGATCGAGCTGAAATCCACTCGATCGAGGTACTGACAACACTTCTCTTCTTTTTCTCGCAAATACCCACTCCAATCAATGAAAACGAGCCAAAACTGACACAACGGTAAAATATACCTCGACTACTAAACTAGCTCGGCAAAGGTAGGCTCAGTTTAGGATGTAGTTAAGGGCAACAGGCAGATATGGCTTTATGTGAAGTTAATGGGGTAAAATGAGGAAAAGGGAGATGCAAAAATTCTCAAAACACATAATATCGACCACAAACCCAATGCGTGCAGGCAATAAGAAATCAAAATTCATATACAAGCAAATGACATGAGATGTGGGGAGTAACTACTCTCATTCCTAGATGAACTGGTCATGGATGTCGCCAGTTATAGGCTCTAAAATCTCAGAATATATAAGTAGTTTGCCAAAATGCTGAGTTAAGTCTACTAGTCAAATTTAAATTCCAAAACAAAATTCAATAGTTCACTACTTCGATTTTACTAAATAAGTCAAGAAAGGTGCAAGGAATAGCATATAATAGACTTGTAGAGCAATTTCATCACGAACATGACTCCAATCGGACTCGACTATATGCAAAAATAAACGTGATATTTTTGATTTTTTCAAATTTTTCTAATTAACATGAATTGTAAACGTGAATGCAATACAAATGCAAATGCAGACGCAAAAGGATGTAAAACACTTCCCCAAACCAAAACAGACAATGTCCACATTGGCTAAAGCACAAAAGCATAAAAGGGAAAGGGAAAAAAAAACAACCTAATTCATGTTCCTAAGGAATGAAATATATATGAAGAATGGAAAAACAAAAGGAACAGAAACAACTCACAAGACAAAGCTTCCCCAAACCAGCATCAAACTAGGGGTCGATCGAGTAGAAATTCTACTCGATCGAGCAACTTGCAGGTATAACCGCTCGATCGAGTGGTTCGTTTTACTCGATCGAGTAATCTCTTGGCAGCACAACCTTCGACTTTGAGCAATTGTTTTCCGCTTCTTTCTCCTGCAAAAACAATGCCAACCGATACCCAGAAAAGTACCAAAAGAAAGTCTAGCAGGAACATTAAATTGTTTATCTAAGCTACGGATTATCACGTAATAGTCTAATTGTCTAATTGTCTAATTGTCTAATGAAAACGCGAGAAATTGTTTGTTACAATTTGCACGGGGTTGCAAACCCGGCTAATACCCAAATAGTTTCATGACAAGGCCACCGCTAGGCCTTTGACTTGCGGAAGTACCCTCAGCTGTGGTAATTTCCGCCTTCTTCTTCATTCCACACATACGGTCTTTTCTGGGAGTCTAGCTCCACTTCTGAATTACTCGAACATGTGTGAACTTCTTTCATCTTCGCTGGTACGGTAATCTCATCAGTCGAAGACGGATTCAGGAGTACTCAAGTCTTCATCCTGAAGAGTCTTATCTATCCCTCTCTACCTGTGCATACACAACTATAGAGAGAAAGATAAGAACAGTCTTAAGGAATTAGAAATTCCTTAAGACGAGACAGAAATAAATAACAGAAAATTAAATTGCCTCCCCGGCAACGGCGCCAAAATTTGATGTGTGTCGTTATACACCAAAAATAAAACCTAAGTCTACTAACTAAGAAGATAGCGGAAGTAGGGTCGATCTCCACAGGGAGGAAACTAACTAACTGAAATCTAAATCTGCCAGTAACAATCTAGGAGGTTTTGAAAAGGTTTTGAACTAAACTAAATAAGATTAAAGGAAGAGAAATAAAAGAAGAAATAAATATGAAGATAAATCAGATAAAGAGAAATATGCTAGGATTCGGTCCACTGCAATATCGGCATCTACGGGTCAACTAAGTCAGTCAATCTATCAATGAGATGGGCAATGGTTTTCTCCTCTCGGTCTCAAACCACCCTAGGGATTTTCCTAATTACCTCTCGTCCTCTTAGGAGTCACCTATCAATTCTAAGCAAGCCTTCCCTTCCAATATCTCGATCCAGGTCGGGGTTAACTACCTAGCCAAGTCTCCTGCGTGCACTCATTCGACTTAACCTCAATTAAATTGCTTAAACTGATTCTCATATTCAAGACTAACTAAATCAATCTATCCTAACATGCCTCTACTACAGTTTCCCTCATCCCAACATACAAGAGAATTAGCTACTCATGTTATTAACGATGCTAACAAAGACGATTGAACATATGACGATAGACATAATAAAATTGTGATTAACAAGTATGAACAATAACAACGCAGTAGTTAAGAAAAGTAAATAGTATTTAAGACTAAAGGTTAAGAAGTAAAGAGAGAAAAGAAGAAGTTTACAATCTTAGCAATCCGGCGTAAAGAACAACCATGTTGATAAACCAGAATGTAAACTAAAGAAAGAAGAGAGTTCAGAAACTAGAAGCTAAGTGGTGATGATCAGGAATCACCCCATGATCACCTAATGACGAAAATAAGAGTCTTAAATAAGCATAACACGACTCTAAACCCTAATTAGACTATGATCTTAAGGCCCATGATAGATTCTACTCAATCGAGGGAAAATACCACTCGATCGAGGACTTTATTCTAGGAAATCACTCGATCGAGTAACTATTCTACTCGATCGAGCAACTTTTCAGCAGCAACCACTCGATCGAGCACATGACAGCTCGATCGAGCAACTCTTCACTTCAACTCTCCTCGATCGACCAAATATATAATCGATCGAGGTCTTTTGGCCTATCCTGCAGTGTTGGACATGGCTTTGGACTTGATTGCGAGCGGTTTCACGCTTTCCCATGCAAGAGCTTCTGTTTCGTTCCTTCCATTCTCCTAAATGCATGCAAAGTGGAATGTTTTGGCTCGGTTTCCGCTACTACGCAGCTTGTACCTACAAAATAGTAATGAAAGTACGAAGTAGCCAAATGGGGGCATATGGTGATATAATATCACTTAAATGACATAGAAATGCGTGCATAAATGGACTAGAAAGTCTATATAAAATACACGCATCAAATATTATACGGATACTTTTCAGCGAAATTTTTGATTTAGTCTAGCATTTAATTTCCCGTGTCTAATTTAGCAATTCCGAGTTCGTATTCGGACTTTACTCGAAATTCCGTGTGAGTTACGCCTTAAGGCGCTTTTGGGCTTTTTCCATATTTTTCTACTTACTCACCTTATATCTCCCTTAAACCCTAACTCCCTCATTCTTTTCCACTTACTCCTTCTTCCTCAGCAAGTAACCAAAACCTAAACTCCATTTTTGATCAAGCTCAAGATCATCACTAGTCCTTCATTCCTTACTCAAATCCGCTAATTTTCGTCATAATCTTCCCCTCTTATCGTCCTCCATCTTATTTGGTTATAAAATTATCGTCTTTCTCACTTTTTAATTTATCCGTCTTTCTCAAAGGCGAATTATATTCATCTTTTGTTGTCTAATTGTAGGTGGAGACCTTCAAGACCTCGACAAAGATTACTACTACCTAGTGGAGGAGGACCTAGACGAAGATAGAAGACGCGAAAAGGTAACGGTGAGAGGTTACTCGATATCAATAAGTGATTTAATGTGTTTTTGATGTTAGTGAATGTATTTGGAATAGGATGAGTATTCATAGAATTTGTGTTTGTTGATGATGGTTGTTGTTTGTTGATAATTATTAATGACTATTGATGATAGTTGATATTTGTTGATGTTCATTGGTGGTAAATGATGATTTTCGTGCATATATGCTCCCAGCCGGGCGACCGGCTGGGATGGTGGCTGACATTTTTGACGTAATTTGGTGTTATGTAGGTCTCAGCCGGCCGACCGCCTGCAGGTCAGCCGACCGGCTGAGACACCCCCCATTTCTTCCTCTTATTTTCCAATGGTATATGGTCCAGCCGGGTAGCCGGCAGCCGGTCCACTTGACCGTCTGGATCACTCTGTATTTTCAATAGTTTTCAAATGTTACTAAAGTGCCAGCCGGGTAGCCGGCGGCCGGTCCACTTGACCGGCCGGCACACGCTGCCTTTCTCCTTCTATTCTTTTCTTATACTTTCATTTATAATAGTTTTAATGGTTTGTTTCTCTTATAAATTTACGTAATAGCATTAAATATTCATGTTTGGAATATATGATATCTCATTCGCTTATATCACATGTTTTGTGACGGTTTTTAATATGTCCCCCTTTGAGTCAGTTTTACATATGTTATGATTTGAGCACTAATTGTTAAGTTCTATGAACTCTCATGCCCCGGCTACCTCCTCGCTCGTTTGACTGGAATGTCAGAACGAGGAGATGTATCCTTAATGCTTGTATGCATGTTTAGTGGAGATATGACGACGTTATTAGGAGGCGAACGTTATGCGTTGAACGACCCGGCCGTCAAATGTCGTATCTTTGCGAGGTGGTGTCATTGCATGTAGCGTACCGCTTGTTTATGATGATTGTGCTCTTTCCGCCTCTTTCGTGAAGGTTGAACGAATTTGGGGTACTCGGCTTCTGTGTTTCACCGAGTCTTGGTTGCGAAATGTTTATCGCATGTCGAATCGGAACATGTTTATTTCGAGAGTCTGGCCAGGTTTAGACTAGGACCGTATTATTATCGTCGTCCTACCGGGAGGAAATGAATCTACATATACGAAATGTTAATCGTGTATGCGTTCAAGGAAATGTTTATCCCGTGGATGCGAATTAATCATACTTGTTATGTACATGGTGCTAGTGCGTGTCATTAACCGTGAGAGGTGTTGTCACCGTATTCTTACGTTTGGATGGATGATTATATGTTGATTATTTGTGACCGTTGGATTACTTGGCGTGGTTTATATGTCGAGTCTCTATCTTATCAAGTATATGCCGCTAACGGTGAGATGCAAGCTCTAGTGTGTATATAGTTGCCTAAGGGTGTCTTCCCCGAGTTTGTCTATAATCCGATGATTACGGTTTTGTACTTCATGCGCCTATTTCTTTATATATTGAAATGCCTATTTATCCTTCCCGTAATTCACATGTATATTTATATATGTATGCTTCTACTTATGTATTTTCGTTTAAGTGTGTTATTTGTGATATGGCCGGGAGAACCCGGAGTTACTGCCCACTGACTGTGGCGTTCAGGTTTTCATGGATGAACAAGTTGCTTGGATGGATTTTTCTTGTTGTTTTTGGGTTCGGGTGTGAGCTAGCGGGCGTTGGCCTCGACGATTCACCCCTAGACGTTTCCTAGCTAGTTTGCTAATCAACTTTGATATTTGATAACGTTTTGAGAGACTACGTCTCTTGTAGTATATTATACTTTAAGTTTGTAATTATTTGACATTCCTCGTGCTTTTCTTTTGGCATGTAAAAAGTTTCAAAAATATCGTATTTTCCGCTATATAATTTGCATGCTTCTTATGTTTTATTTCCGCTATCGCGAGGGTTGTCACAGCTGGTATCAGAGCTTTAACGCTCCCGACGCACACACGTGAACCCTAAACTTAAACTACTTGACCTTGAAATAATATATGAGAGACGGGTAGAAATTAAGGACTTTACTTGGTAGTCTCTTTGTTTATGCTAAGTGTTAGAATTAACTTGTTTTATTTTTGTTTCTTATGAAGATGGTTAGACCTCGAGTAGCACAGAATGTCATTCTTGAGGCTCTTACTCAAGTTCTGAGGAACCAACAAGATGCGGCTAATGCTCACGCCGACCAAGTCCCTCCTCATATAGAAGACAATCACCAAGGAGGCTATGCTTGGGTGGCTAGCCAAATTGATAGAAGTAAGATTACGCCGTATGGTGGAGAACCGGACCCTACCGAGTTCTCGGAATGGTTTCGGGAGATGGAGAAGCAATTCGACTTATACCAAGTCCGTGAGGAGGACAAGGTGAGGATTGCTAAGCACTTTCTGGTGAGGGAAGCCGACAATTGGTGGGCGATTACTAATCCCACTGCTACTCTTGAAGTCAATTTCAATTGGGAATGTTTCAAGGCTCTTGTGGAAGGCTGATTTTATCCCAAGAAGCTCAAGCAACAAAGGCTCAAGGAATTCATTGATTTCAAACAAGGTGACTTGACGGCTCAAGACTTCACCACACCATTCAACAAGCTTTCTCACTTTGCACCAAGGCTCATCAAGGATGATGAAGACCGTGCTTTTTACTACCGTAATAAGCTTAGTGCTTTGCTCCAAAGCAAAATAAGGAGGAATTTAACCTCTTTTGGAGAGTTGTATGATGATGCCCTTTGGGCCGAGAACTCCATGAAGGCCATCAAGGATGAAGCAATGATGAAGAGTCCCCCTCTTTCCTTCTCACCTAGGCCAAATTTCTATGGGAAAAGGTCGTTTACTCCCTAGTCTTCCAATGCTGATGCCAACAAGCGGAGATTCAACCCTCCCCCAAATGCAAATGCAAGGGCTCCTTTCATTCCTCGAGCTACTTCTAACGTGGATCATAGGCCCTATGCTCCTCCTCAAGCTCAAGGTCGCTTATGTAACCGTTGTCGACAACCACACCACCCCAGTGTAGGATGCTTCAACTGACTTATGTTTGCTTCTTTTGCCAAAAGACGGGTCACCGTTATGATGATTGCCCCGATCGGAAGTTGCACCCTCCAATTGCCAAACCCAAGAGATCTATCTTCGTTCTAAGCCGAGCCAAAGCCGATGCTCATCCGGAGATTATTACGGGTATGTTCTCAATCTTAGAACAACCGTGTCTTATTCTATTTGATACCGGTGCTTCTATGTCCTTTTTGTCTTCAACTTATGTTGATAAATTATCTATCGAGCCTACTTCTACTGAGGATACTCCCATATCCTTACCATCCGGAGAAATTATCTCATGTTCTACTCTTTACCCTAATGTCCCTATCTCTATTGCGGGTACTATCTTTCCCGCTAATCTCCTTAAGTTTCCTCTAGGAGAGTTCGATGTAGTTCTAGGTATTGATTGGCTAGCGTTGTACCATGCTAGATTCGAGTGTAGAGATCAAAAGATTTATTTAAATATTTCTTTAGGAGTTAGAATAACCTATAAGGAATCTCATTCCCGAATGGGTGTGCAATTGATTTCTGCAATGAAGTTGGTGAGTATGGTAAGAAAGGGTCACCAAGCGTTCTTGTGTATTGTGACTTCTACAACTACCTCCTTACCAAAGATTGAAGATGTACCTATAGTTTGTGACTTTGTTGATGTATTCCCCGATGACTTGCCCGGGATCCCTCCCGAGCGTGATGTTGTGTTTTCCATTGATCTTGTGCCCGGATCCGGACCCATAGCTAAAGCTCTGTACCGTATGGCTCTAACCGAATTGAAAGTGTTAAGGAAACAACTTGATGATATGATTGAAAAAGGTTTCATTCGACCGAGTGCCTCGCCTTGGGATGCTCCCGTTCTCTTTGTGAAGAAGAAAGATGGTTCCATGAGACTTTGTATTGACTACCGTAAGTTGACCCGAATCACAATCAAGAATAGGTATCCTTTGCCAAGAATTGAAGATTTGTTCGATCAACTAAAGGGTGCTTCTACTTTTTCTAAGATTGATTTCAGATCCGGATATAACCAAATTCCCGTTCTTGATGCCGATATACCAAAGACCGCTTTTAGTACAAGATATGGTCACTTTGAGTTCAAGGTGATGCCATTTGGATTGACCAATGCTCCCGCTATTTTCATGGATCAAATGAACCGCACTTTTAGTGAGTATCATGATAAGTGTGTGGTGGTTTTCATCGACGACATCCTTATTTTCTCCAAGACCGAAGAAGAGCATGCTATTCATCTAAGGACTATTTTGGGTGTCCGTCGTCAAAAGTGGTTTGCCAAATTCTCCAAGTGTGAATTTTGGTTACCTAGGGTGTCCTTTCTTGGGCATGTAATTTCTAAAGAAGGTGTGATGGTAGACCCTTCTAAGATTGAAGATGTGGTTGATTGGAAGAGTCCAACCGATGTTAGAGAAGTTCGAAGTTTTCTTGGTTTAGCTGGTTACTACCGTAGATTTGTCAAAGATTTCTCAAAGCTTGCTAGACCGATGACTCAAGTGTTGAAGAAAGAAACCAACTTCGTATGGAATGAAGCTCTTGAAGCCGCTTTTCAAGAGTTAAAGAAAAGGTTTACTACCGCCCCGGTGTTTACTTTACCTGAAGATGGTGTAGACTTTGATGTCTATTGTGATGCTTCCAAGATGAGATTGGGTTGTGTACTTATGCAAAGTAGGAAAGTGGTTGCTTATGCCTCGAGACAATTGAGAGTTCATGAAGTGAACTACCCTACTCATGATTTGGAATTAGCCGCCGTGGCCATGCCTTGAAAGTGTAGGGACACTATCTTATTGGTGTTCATTGTCGCATATTTACCGATCACAAGAGTTTGAAGTACATATTTACTCAAAAGGAGTTGAATATGAGACAAAGAAGATGGTTGGAATTGGTGAATGACTATGATTTTGAATTGCTATACCATTAAGGGAAGGCCAATGTTGTTGCCGATGATCTTAGTAGGAAATATTCTCATGCCTTAAATGTTATGTGGGTACTACATGATGATCTTTGTGCCGAGTTCCGAAAGTTGAAGTTGGAGTTCGTGGAACGTGGATTTGATTATGTTGGTGCCATGGTTGCCAAACCCGTTCTTCTCCGCGAGATCCGCGAAAGCCAAGTTGATGATCCTACCTACAAGTCTATTCAAGCCAAGCTTCTAGAAAGAAAAGCTAAAGACTTAAAGATTGATGACAAAGGTTTCCTTCGACTCCATGACCGAGTGTTCGTGCCTAATGCTCTTGACTTAAGGAAGCGAATTCTTGATGAAGCTCATCTTTCTCCCTACTCTATCCACCCCGGAGGTGATAAAATGTATAAAGACTTGAAGCTACAATTTTGGTGGCTGAATTTGAAAGGTGATGTTGTGTCCTATGTTGGAAGATGTCTTACTTGCCAACAAGTGAAAATCGAACACAAGAGGCCCGGTGGATTGCTACAACCTTTGGATATTCCACTATGGAAGTGGGAATCTATTTCTATGGATTTTGTCATGGCTTTGCCAGGGACCGTTGGAAGTAAATATGATGTTTGGGTTACTGTTGATAGTTTGACCAAGAGTGCCAGATTCATTCCGATCAAAGAGACTTGGAGTTTAGATCGACTAGCGAAAGCCTGTGTTGATGAGATCGTTAGATATCATGGTGTTCCCAAGGAGATCATATCCGACCGAGACCCGAGGTTTTGTTCGAGATTTTGGAAGGCCTTACAAGAGGCCATGGGTAGTAAGTTGTTGATGAGTACCGCATTCCATGCTGCTACCGATGGTCAGACCAAGAGGACTATTCAGACTTTAGAAGACTTACTTAGGGCTTGTGCACTCGACTTCCAATCTAGTTGGGAAAAGAGTCTACCGTTGGTGCAGTTTTCTTACAACAATAGTTACCATGCCTCGATCAAGATGGCTCCTTATGAAGCTCTCTATGGAAGAAAATGGCGAAGTCCTATTTGTTGGAATCAATTGAGTGATGTTCGTGATTTAGGCCCCGATGTTCTTGTTGAAACCATTGATCATGTGAAGGTCGTTCGTGATAGAATGAAAGTTGCTCAAGACCAACAAAAATTTAGGCCGATGTCCGAAGAAGGCCGTTAGAATTTGAAGTTAGAGATAAAGTGTTCTAGAAAGTATCTTCGATGAAGGGTGTTAAAAGGTTTGGTGTAAACGGTAAATTGAGCCCGAAATACATTGGACCCTTTGATATTGTGAAAAGAATTTGTGCCGTAGCGTACAAATTGGACTTGCCCCCGCATTTGAATAAAGTTCATGATGTCTTCCATGTTTCTCAATTGAGGAAGTACATTAGTGATCCAAGCCAAGTTTTTCAAGCCGAAGTCCCGAGCTAGAACCGAATTTGTCCTTTGAAGAGAAGCCAATCTGCATTCTAGATCGCAAGGACAAAAAGTTGAGAAGTAAAGTGGTGCCTTTAGTGAAAATTTTGTGGAAATGTGCTAATGTTGAAGAAGAGACGTTGGTACCAGAAGCTGCTATGCGTATTAAATATCCGAGCCTATTCGATTAAGGTATCTTTCTTTCGCTCAAGTTTCGAGGGCGGAACTTTTTAAAAGGTAGGGTGATTATAACACCCGCAAATGTACCCTATTTTTATATTAAAACTATTATACAGATACTTTTCAGCGAAATTTTAGATTTAGTCTAGAATTTAATTTCCCGTGTCTAATTTAGCATATCCGAGTTCGTATTCGGACTTTACTCGAAATTCCGTGTGAGTTACTCCTTAAGGCGCTTTTGAGCTTTTTCCATATTTTTCCATATACTCACCTTATATCTCCCTTAAACCCTAACTCCCTCATTCTTTTCCACTTACTCCTTCTTCTTCAAGAAGTAACCAAAACCTAAACTCCATTTTTGATCAAGCTCACGATCATCACTACTCCTTCATAACTTACTCAAATCCGCTAAATTTCGTCATAATCTTCCCCTCTTATCGTCCTCTATCTTATTTGGTAATAAAATTACCGTCTTTCTCACTTTTCAATTTATCCGTCTTTCTCAAAGGTGAATTATATTCATCTTTTGTTGTCTAATTGTAGGTGGAAACCTTCAAGACCTCGACAAAGATTACTACCTAGTGGAGGAGGACCTAGACGAAGATTGAAGACGTGAAAAGGTAACGGTGAAGGGTTACTCGATATCAATACGTGATTTAATGTGTTTTTGATGTTAGTGAATGTATTTGGAATAGGATGAGTATTCATACAATTTGTGTTTTTTGATGATGGTTGTTGTGACAACCCTCGCGAATGCGGAAATATAAAACATACAAGCATGTGAATTATATAGCAGAAATATGAAGTTTTTAAAACTTTTATACATGCAAGATAGATAAAACGAGGAGTGTCAAAATATTACAAACTAAGTGCGGAATATAACAAAGAGACGGAGTCTCTCAAAATGTTAGCAAAGAACAAGTGTTTAGCAAACTCGCTAATTAACGACTAGAGGTGAATCTTCCAGGGACAACGCCCGCTAGCTCACACCCGAACCCAAAATAGCATAAGCAAAAAGCCATCCATGCAAGCAACCTGTTCATTCATGAAAAATATGAACGCCACAATCAGTGGGGAGTAACTCCGGGTTCTCCCAGCCATATCACATTAAACGTACATAGAAGGAAATACAAAAGTAAAATCATGCATATATAGG